>JASDQU011030021.1:40581-52297 GCA_032191745.1 Picea mariana | reverse complement strand
GGAAGAAATGGAAGTTAGTGCTTAGAATGAGTGTTTTAAAAGCCCCGATGCTCAACCTAAGTAGATGTGGTTGTGGTTTTGAAAAAAAAAAATTTATAGTTTCACCTTGAAGCCATAGTGATAAACCTTAGTAGTCATTATTTTGGTTTTGATGGAGGTGGCGAGTAGAGTGGAAACTACAGTTTCACCCTGAAGCTCAATTGCCTAGCCTAAGTAGTTGGTGTGGTGGTTTTGATGGAAAGATTTCTTAGACATTATCATTATAGAAGAATGGATATGTGCTTAAATAATACATCCTTAAAATAGAGGCAATATCATGAAAAAAAATAGAAACGATTTCCTCCTAAGATTGAAGTGCATACATGTAGTGTAGTCTACTTACATATTATCAGTTTGATGAAACATCACCATAACACTTGCACATATTGTGACTTGTGGGCTCTCATAGAGGATTGGTTAGGGTAAACCCTAGATTTGTTCCACTATTTTTTTTTAAATTCCATGGAAGAGAGATTTCATCCATACCCATGGTGATCTGTAGATTCTCTCACTGACAAGTGGACCACTACTAGAAATTAGAGAGAGAATGTTTGAGTGGGTATAAAACATTTCAATGGGTGGTTATTGATTTCTTATAAATTGGATATGTATCCACATAAGAGCTATATATTCTCTTCAATTTGACTAATCTCCAAGGTTGAGGAGTCTGAGGATAATTTTTAAGGATTCAAATATTGTACCTTAGTATAATATTTTAAGCGATTTTTTTGGATTGAAAAAATCATACATATAAATAAGTAGGCGAATAGTCAATGAAAAACATACAATTTACTATGAAAACTTGTAAATTTTGGCAAATATTATTGATACAAGAATATTTTGTGTAAAAAATAAGGGAATGTTTAAAGTGAAAATGACGAGTTAGCAAATTTATTTTTTAGGAAAAAAGGGCCAAAAAATAGCTAATTTGCAAAAATTGACTTGTAAAAATTACCATGGTTGAGGTGTAGTACAATATCACTCTCATATACATTCGAGATATTTATTTTTATTGTGTGAAAGTTTGAATTTGTTCATGATTGTAATGGTGGATGGATATCTATCGAAAGGATAAAGTATTTCCATATATAGTTGAGAGAGTTTCTGCAAGTTTAGACTAGTCCAATGGATATGTACGAAAAACTTCTAGACTACTCTAAATATGCCATCGATTGGCATCCAATATTTCTCAAGACTCTTTCACACTTGTCATTTTTAGGTTAATATTGTGATCATGTTTCAATATGGAACATTGTGGGGAATGGCTCGGAGAAAACATTAGAATTTCCAGCAAAAGTGGAAAGGGATTATTGACTCTTATCTTGCATGTAGGATATAAAAAATTCCATTATGGATATACTTTGGAATGGCATCAACCTATAGGAGAAACTATGAATGAATTAGAAGGAACACATGTTGCTACTATGAACATTGAAGGAGGGAGTAAAGTGGAGAAGGTTCTCAATCAACCAATTCTTGAAGGGTCATATGGGAAGGATTCCATGATGATTCTTGGTGTGATATATTCATAACAATATTAAAACAAATGGGGTGATAGTTCGTGGACAAAGATATACTTTCTTGGTTTGTATTTTATCATAGTATGATTAGATCTTGAAACCATTACTACAGGTTTGATAAACTTTACATGGAAAGATCAAAGGAACCAAAACAGAAAAGGGTGAAGAAACTTGTGAAGAAAATGAAATCAAGAGTGAGGATGGTGTTTGGTGCGATCATATGGTGGATAAAGCTCTAGAATATTCTGTCACAGCCTTGATTGGAAAATTCCATGGCCTACAAATCTTAGAGTATTCCATTAATGAAAATACAAAAGATATGGTCTCTAAATCTTGGGTATCAACCAATTTTTTACCTTTTAGGAAGAGGTTCGATCGTTCTATAGTTTCTATATAAACAATATTTGAATAGGGTCCTAAAGGGGAGATGGTTCTTGGGAACGACCTTTCTATCAATGAATAAATTTTTGATGTGTTTTGATATGTGGCCATAGGTGGATAAAAGAATGTAGATATGGGTTAAATTGCCAAGGTTTCCCATGGAGATGTGATATGTCAAATTTCTAAAGGAAATAAACAATTCATTGGGAATAATGATAGACATTGATGAATCCTTCAAGGTAAGTGCCTATCAGATAATGGTTAGAATTTTAGTAGAATTTGACATTGGCAAAGACTTAACTAAGAGTATGTAGATAGTGGTAGGTCATATTGTGCATAATCAATTTTTGGATTACTAAAAAATTCCTTTTAGATGTATGTGATGTCATATCTATGGTCATATTGAAACAAATTATTCTTTACCTTTTGCAACGAAGGTGTGGTGAAAGAAAGAAGGGATTAGGGAGTCAAAAGACGTCATTAAAAAATTATTAGTACATTTCAAAGGGGATCTACATCATGAAGTTGAATTATTTTTAATTTAACAAGATTTGGCCCAAATGAAGAACTTGAAGACGTTATCTATAATTGAAGATAAGATATCTGAGATGGAAGTTCAAGAGTTGGAGAATCCCAAGCTAGTCTCCAAAGAAATATAACTAAAATGTGAAGAATTTTATGTTTCTAAGGTTTGTGACTAGGGTTCAAACAACCTATCAAGTATGGGTCCAGGTGGAACTCCATCACGTTTAGAGGCATTAGCCATGGAAGATGTTGTACCAATTCTTGAAAAGGTAACGAGTAATAGTTATAATAATTCAATTGGCATAAAGGGTCATATTTGGGTTTAGGAGTGGACCCTTTAAAGGAGACATGCCCTTAAATAGTAAATATAAGATATTTATTGCACCATTCATAAGAGAAACCTTAAAAGATATTCAATAGGGGAATATAAAATACATAATAGGGATCCTTAGTGTAAGACAAACCCTTTTGGAGGGTTTAAAATGATTGTTTCATCCATAAATAAAATACTTTCCCTAGATAGGTTAGTGTATATTCACAAGCCAAATATAACATTGTTTTAAGAAAAATCCATAAAATGTTTAATAATCACATAACAATTTATAAACATTAAACATAACCAGAATTCATGGCTATATAAACTATGCTGAAAGGAGCAATCACACCTAATCTGATGAACTAGTTAGCATAGTTGGAATGGTTTCCCCCATGTGCTCCTCTTCAGCTGTATGACCCTCTGTTTCTCCTGCGATTACTTCACTCGATGAATAGTGATCCTAAAACACCTTCCAAAATCATTCAACCTCCATAAATATCTACAAACTCAATACAAGTCATATTTGTAAAGATGCATTTTTATGAGATTGTCAGAACATACCTGAATGATCTCCTCTTGGTTTTGAGAATAATTTATTGGAGCTGTGCGTGTAATATTGGATCAAATGGCCTCCCTTCATTTGAATTAGAAACAACAAATTCAACATTGACTTTGTTGTTTCTCTCTTGGATCGAGGGAGGTTTGCTCCAACATTAAACAACTCCAATAAATTATTCTCTATTGAACAGGGCCAACCATGTGAAGGAGGAATCTCGTATGGCCCTCCCCCCTCACCCCCCGCCCTCACATCACTCTAAATTCCCCAATACCCAATCTATTTTATAAATAATTATTAAAATATTGTACAATATCATTTAGTTTTAGCCGGCCTCTTCTTCTTAGTTCTAAAATTCCTAAGTATTTCATCAATATCGATGTCTTCGTTCTTTGGTTGCTCTTCAAAATATGACTATTGTTGCATCCTCTCACGCAGAGCACACCTATTCGTGTGGTACTCACAAGGTAATGGAGGCTACTGTGACGAGGCATCACCTACAAAATAAAAAAATATAAAATTTAGATGGCCATATTTTAAATATCATTGAACGAGTTTAGTAATATTAAAAAAAACACCTGCAATGTCATTATTTAACTAGTTCACTGATTGTCACCATTGGAATGATTTCCTCCACATTCTCCTATTCAGCTGTATGAACCTCAATTACATCATTCTCTGCCATTAAAACCACAAAATTTATAAGGACAATCATAAATGTATAAGTAAAAAAAATTAGAAGTACAATATGTATAACTACGAAATTATTAAGTATATGATTAAAATACAACTATATTAATGTCATGTGCCTTAGTCATAGAACCAGCATGGGGATGCACCCCAGTGGAATGGGACTGCAGAGGAGAACCATCATCTAGTTGCAAACTGCTACCAACACACTGCTCTCCAATACTACTAGTGGGTTGGTTGACAATGTTGCTCCCCTACTTAAAACAAAGTTGTAACACATTAAATTTATTGATGATATCAAACATGACTATATTATATTAATAATGAAATGTTAATGTCGATTTAATTTTATTTACCTCATCCTACAAAGTGGTTCTTGGTAATTGCCCCAGGCTTTTTTGGTGTTCAACTATAGCTTTATAGTTGTACTTGTAACCAAGATGGAGTTCTTACTCCATGGTTTAAGTACCAAATTCATTACCCTGCATTGCATAAGAGTACGTATTTTTAATGTTATTGGCTACAATTAACTAAAAGTTTGAAGGCGATACAAATACGATATTTGGTTACTTACAATTCGTGACTGCAACTTCATGTAGCTGCCCTGGCCTAGCCTGTGTTGGCCACATTTGGAAAGCCTTTCTTTTGTTTCCTTTGAAGTGTGAGTCAACCTATCATCAAAAGTTTCAAGTATTTTAATAAATACCACACTTTTATTTAAATCTAAAAAAAAATAAAGGTATTGAATTGAAATTGTAATTTACCTTCTAGGACCAGAGGGTGTTTTTCCTTCATATGCCAATTTATTCTCTTTTGAAACCTAAATGAGGGCCTTCCACTCCCTCCCTGGAATCATCAGAGGATGACCGTACCTATCGTTTTGTTTCAAGTGCTTCCTATAGGTTTCCCATGTATGTTTTAAATATTGGCCAGCTACGACAGTGGCCAAGGTTTTATTAAATGTGTCTACACCAAAAAGGATTTCAAGAGAATCCATTAATTCTTTTTTGAGGTTGGAATTATGGGAATCCCACCTCTCCCATCTGGTGGGATGAACAATCAGAAAGGCCTTGTTTTCCAAGGCCCTATAAAAATTGTTGTTCCCTACATGCAAAAATATTATGTGATTATTAATTTAAAAATAATAATTTAGATGATTTATGTTTGTTTAGATAAAGAACATGAAACGATTAAAATTTTAAAAATTATCTGGGACTTTAACTTACTTTAATGGAATCCCTTCCTTGTTGACCATAAATGTTCCCTTAAGGCTTCCTGTGTTGGTCACATGTATTTATTTAGGAAAAGAAACCATATAGTTGGCCAAATCATCAGCCTCATCTCTGTCACCACCTCGAGAGCCTACCTCTGTGGCTTCTTGGGGGTGTGTGTTGCGGCTCCCACATAATGGTGTGGAAGGTGAAGATATGAATAGAAACATCTTGGAAGGTATATGATGTCTTGTGTCAGTACCCTATGGCGTATGTGCAACACCACAACTACCTACACCATGCATGTCAGGGTTAACATGATCCAACAATCTCTATATAACAAAGAAAACCTTTTTTTCATTTAGATAATGAAAAGTTAAAAATAAATATTTCATAATTGGTATTATGACATAAAAATAAAGCCACTTAAAATTATGGTTATTACCTTATATGTGTTAATCCTTTTCATAATTTTTCTGATCCTTTCTTCGAATTCAGGAGTTCGATCTATAATTTATAACAAGTGCACCAGTTCCCTCTTCGGTTGATTGTTTTTCTTATTAATACCATAGGATCGAGGGGTGAATACAAATCTCTTTCACCAAGAGAATCATCATCAAAATCATGGTTTTCCAACTACATATGTCAACAAAATAAAATGTATTTGAGTTATGTAAACAAATAAAATAAATGATTTCCACAGAAATAAAATGCACATTAAATTCAATTTGAAAATTGTTGTTCATTTACCTTTTCTGAGGCTATTGATTTACCATGATCATCCTGCCACATTACAATAAAATTAGAACCGTGATCGTGATCATGAGAAATAAAGTCAAATGTATGAGAAATAAAGTTGGTTCATGAATACGCATGGGACAAAAACATGGCATGCTAAAAATATAAAAGTAAAGAGTGACTAAAGAACATAATAAAAATAATAAAATATAAGAGTAATTGTTTACAAGTTGGGTAAAATAGTATATGTACCTCCCCCATAATAGAAATGTTTGTATCTATTTGATTCAAATTTTAATCAACCTATAACTCTTCCCTTGCAACTATTGGTTTTATTGCACATACAAATGCATGGTTTCCTTGACGCCCCTCAAATACGCAATTGGGTTTCTTATTTGTGGTCTCAAATCATGTACTATTTATCAACCCTGCAATATTCCTCATTTCTCTTGGCCCTCCATCAATATAGATAGTTTGTCATTTATTTTGATCATTGTCTTTTAGTTGTATATAATTTGGAGCCAAGCCATATCTTCACATATTTTTTGTATATTGGACTAGTCGTATTCAATATTTGTAGATATAATAGGGTCCAATTTACTCCATCAATTTACTTAATTCACCATAACATACCTTTATGCCATCAATGGAAAATAGCCTCAAACCATGTAATGACAATGGAACAATCCGATATATCCTTTTGTTTACACAAAAATCAATGTTTATTTAAGGAATATCCTTGGGTACCGATTGTTTCACTATATATTTGTACCTAAAGGGAACCTCGATGTTGGCTATTCTCTCATGATCATAAGAACATGATCCTCCTTTCACAAGAAACAATTCCATGCATCTATGGAATTTTCTTTTGATCTTCTCACCTCTAGTTGATCTTCGTCTATTAGACCTACTAGATGTCTCACTTTCCTATATTCTACTCGAACTTCCCTCACTCAATGAATATAGATCTGAAAAATACGTGTTTTCTTGTATGTCTTATAACACCATCAAATAAGAGAAATAGTCAACCAGTGTCCTATAGAAAATATAAAATTAAATTGCATTGATAAAACACTTATTTTTAAACAAAATTGTTCCAATGAATTGTTTTCATATGAACAATATCTCACTACCCAACCATAAGCATCCAGTGTAGATGCAAGACGGCATAGTGGTCTACCTTCCCCTTTGTTGAAGTGCCATTTAGGACATTCGACAAATTTAATAGATCTTTGTTTGAAAAAACCCACCAAGATGAACGTGAGGTATTTGCAAGGTTTTGATGGTGTGGAGGGCACACCACAGATTTCACAACAAACATTTTATTATCCTTCATTGAAGCATGTGCATCTCTTTGAAAGATGTTCTTTTGGAAAAATGTGAAGGGAAAATTTTCATGACTGGTTATAAACTATTGTATTGATAAAACAAATCCTCAATTTAAATGTTCTAAGTTTTGGCTCTTTTCAGAGTTTTTTGGACATATTATTCTGGTAAAAAATTGTTGGATCTTGGTTAAATCTATATAATTAGAGACAAGGATGTTGTTGTTGAGTGGCCAAATTGCACAAAATAGGGCTCATTGGAAAATATTAAGGCATGGAATCTAATGAAAGGTTATCATGAGGTGAAGATGTCAACATGGCATGCATTAATGGTAGGGATGACATCCATTGTCACATCTAAAACTCACCCAAGAAGTGAGAAAATATGGTGGTAGTGAGCACTCTTGAATAGAATTGATCCTGCATTGATTGTTATGTGGGACTTCATATTTTAAAGTTCAATTTTGGGAGCTGACAATTGGCATTGTTACCAGGGAAAAAGTCTAATTCCCTAGATTCAATAGATCCAGTATAGCATGGTGTTGGGAAGTCCTATTTCTTTGAATCATTAGTTTCCAGTTGCTTGTATTTAGGGTGAGAGAAAGAAATGGTATGCAAGGCATTTGAAGGTCTCACATGGTAACTCCACACATGTAGAAAAGTAAATATTTATAAAATTCTTTGAAACTTTCTAATGTTGACTCCATGTTGGGAGTACCTCTCCCATAGATAAATGGTGCTTATCATCCATGTCATCTCTAGTGTGCTCAATGAAATGGTTGAAAAGATAGAGAAGATGACCAAACATCTATTATCAACAATAACTAAAGTAATTAAGGAAGTGAGATAAATTTGTTGTATTTATGGAACATATAGTGTCATAACATCTTTGCAACAACTATTAAAGAACTTAAGGAATTAAGGGATTGATCTATTGCATTTATTAAAAATATCCTTGATTTGGGATAGGAATAGCAAGATTGTCGAACTTATGATGTAGATCCTCTTAAGCTTCTCATAGTGAAGAAGAATGTGGTACATTTTTGTGACCCTCACATATATTTGAGAAAGTGAGGACTTTTAATCCCCAATCATTGCATCCAATACATCAAGGGATAGATCAAATGATGGAATTAATTCACCAGTTGAAAGTGAGGGACCCATAGGGTAAATGTGGGATACAAAAGGGGGAAATTATAAACAAGATAATGAAGGTGAGGCATACATATGTACGTGAGTGTGGGATTCAAGAGGAAACAATGTTGAACAAGTCACAGAAGGAAAGAAAACCACATGATGTGTTTGTCATCCATGAGGAATAAAGGAACTTGTGAGCGCAAGGGATCCATTGGATAAGAGTGTGGTGCAATAGGTGGTAATGATGAAAAAGTTAGTGATGATGAGATACTAACATGCTATGTATCAGATGCAAGATGTAGAAATGATGGAGGAGCTAGTGAGCAAAATGGATCCACTTGCTAAGATCCCTTTGGCATATTAGCAGTATGTGGTTTGAGTGTGAGATGCAAGAGGAAAAAATGTTACCCTAGTGGATCCCTTTGGCATATTAGTAGTATGTGGTTTGAGCATGGAACATTTGTATGGTTTGTTTCATATGTTGATGGATTGCCTAATATTTTTCCTCATTGTTACATGGTTCCATTATGGTTAGAGTTGTCTTCACATGTTTTCATATGGTTGAAATCATTTAGTCTTATTTATTTAGCATCAATTATATTTCATGCATATTTTGTAGTTGGATATCATGTTTTATAATTCTAGGTGGAGATCTTGGCTTTGGCACACATTTGGAGGTGGATTACACTAATATAACCTTGATTTGACATTCATTTTGCTAGGAGGAGGCCTATTACTTGAGTGACCTAGCTCATGTTGGTATTGTTCAAACCTAAATGGTTGATTTATGGTATGGATATGGATATTTGGTGAAGATCTCACATTTGGGCACACATGTTAAATCGCCCCAAACATTTCTTTCACTATTTTATTATTGGAGGATGGGGCCAACCCTAGGATTATAGTGGTTATTTTTCACATGGTTTGGGGCATTTGAGTGGATTGATTTGGTTTAGAGAGGTTTGAGGAGGTTGTTTGATCCATTCTTTGGTCTTCATGCACACATTGAGGATAAATCCCATGTGTTTGAGATAATATTTTGGAGATGTTTGCATGTGGCATCACTATTTCTATTTTATGCATTGTTTCCCATATCCACTCAAGTTAATTGAGGGATATCATTTTTTTATGCTTTCTTTTAGGACTCCATAATTTCTTAGGCTGAAGGAGAAATTGACAGAGGTAACCACAGAACCACTTGGAGTCAAGGATATAGCCCTCCAAGACTCAGAGAGGTATCTCTCTGTATAATTTCACTTTGTTTGGAGGACATATTAGGCTAGTTATGAGGATAAGAGTTTTTTTTTTTTTTTTTTGGTTGAGACAATGAAAGAGGTCCACTGGGCAAAATGGAGTCAAAGGTGAAAGATGATTAAATGAATGAATAATTGAGACAAAATGTAACAAGTCAAGGTAATAATGTCAGTGGATACTTATATTTTATGATATGGAAAGGAATAATACGTTAAGGTTCAATCCAAATGCAGAGCAGAGCTTATCCAAATTCTACATTCAAACTTGGAAGAAAACATAAATATTGTTTTAAGCTAGTATAGGGTGTTGAGAAAAAATCTTGAACATAATATTCTCATAAACAATATAGAAATAAACATTATACGAAACAAGAGAATAACAAGTAACATCAAGGAGCACTTCACCACATGATCATGACACAAGAATATGGAAACAAAATGTTTTTATATTCATCCCAAAAAGTCACTTAAAACCTGTTGAACATCTTTACCATGGATGATGATATTTCCATACCATCCTTCCCTTCAGGTCTAACCTATAACCCATTTAAATTACAAAAATTTATATAAAATATTCTCCCCCAGTCTCAGGAGGTTGAATTCAACAACCTTGTCCAAAGATAGAAACAAATCCCCAAAAATCTTGAACTGACTTCCATGAAAGATGGGTCGGACTGCTAACAATAGGGGTCAACTCAAACATTCATATCTACAAACATATTACCGATGTGTGAAAACTAGAAGAGGTTATTGTATATGATTACATCCTAAGAAAAAACATCTTTCGTGTTTCCCAAATTCATCTCCAACTCGTCGAAACAGCTCCTGCAAAATCATGACCAAAACATGAAAAAATGGAAGCCTAAACAATAGGTCTCATATATGGCTTCGATTCTCCCAACTTATGACACTTATGTAAATTATGGGAGAGTTTATTTTTATTCATCCCTTTCTGAACTAAATCCTCTCTTGGATTTCAAAAATTCATCCCATTTGACCGGGATCACTCTCTAAAACAAACTGGTAAAACTGGTGAAAAAATTGGTTTTTATTTTTTGTGAGGGCAGTTTTGGAGGAGTACAAGGGTATATCCAACCCCCCCTGGAGTGGTAAGCGGTAATGTTATAGTGGGTACGATTTCACCATAAGGTGACACCCGTCCCTAGAAATACCACATACTCGAACCCCCATTGTGGTGGAGTGACGTAAAGGGCGGGGAGGGTCCGAGTTATATGGAAAAGGTAAGTGGGTGTAAACTTAGGATAGTTTAAGTTTTAAATTTTTTGTCTTATATATTTTTTTTATTATATGTTTTGTTTTAATATATGTTTTTCATTTTTAAATTATTTTTTATATGTTTATTTTTAATTTGTTTTTGTTTAATTGTTTTGTATTTATTTGTTTTTTTATTGTTTTGTTTTATTATTTAACTTATTATATATTTTAATTTATTTTTTTATTTAGATTATTATTTTAATTACTAACATTATTAACCTATTTACTAACTTAAACAAAATAGCTTAATTTCTAATTATTAATTAATTATTAGCAAGTCTAACATAGTTTATTAATCTAACTACACTAATTTATTACTAACCTAATGTTTTTTAATCCTAATCTTGTTTATGCAGGGATGAGTAGTGGGCATGATGTAGCCAATGGGAGAAATTGACAAGGGAGTGAGTGGCGTAGAGGTGGATGAATGATGCAGCAGGGTAATGAAGGATCAATCGAAATGGAGGGAGGGGGAAGTGATATTAACCGATCCCAGCGAACCGATTGTCTTCATCACGGGAGTAGTTCCAAATAGACAGCTGAAAAATCAAGTCACCTATGATTATAGGACCCCAACATAGGCTCTACCTGGGGATGGAAGCTATCAAGGAGGTGTCAAGAACCATATAACTATGAATATGTAGACCAGTGACGTATCCACTGGGTTGATCCAAAAATGAAACCTGAAACCTATGAACATTTCTTATACATGTTCCAAACCTGAGGGCTACAAACCAAACTGGAAATAAA
>JASDQU011030020.1:65824-83757 GCA_032191745.1 Picea mariana | reverse complement strand
GGAAGCAGGCTTCATCGGTGACACTACTAATAATGTAGCAGAGCTTACAGGGCTCCTGAGAGGACTCCAAGCAGCCACCAACAAAGGATATCAACAGATACTCCTAGAGGGAGATTCACAACCCATCATCAAGTTAGCCACCAGAATCATCCATGGCTGCGATCCGGAGAAAATTTCCCCGAGCTGGCGACTATCAGGCCTACTCGCAGACTTTCGTCACCACCTTCATCCGCATCTCACTATCAACACCTCCCATGTCAAAAGGGAAGCGAACAAAGTAGCAGACCGACTCGCAAACGAAGTGGTGGACACAGAGGACAAACGCCTAAGTTGGGACGGCCAGAGCTCACCCACCCCAGCGATCTTAATTCAGTGCCAAACTCTTGCCAGCAGAGATCTTCACTCCCCAGATGGGGTGCTAGGTGGCGCGATCGGGCCAGGTGGACACGACAGAGGCGGGGGAGTAAATGCTCCCACCGGCTCGCCCCATTCCAGTTATTAATTGCCATGAGAACGCACAAGCGATCCCTCCCGAGTAGTACTCTCGCGCGAGCGCAGGGTACTTTCTCCCAGCGCACTGACCAGGGCGGCATTATGAGGAGTTTTAATGCTGAGGTTATAACTGTTATGATGTTGGAGCTCGCCATTCGAATTATGCATGCCCGCGGTCTGCTTCTCCGGGAAGCTTATCCCTCGCAAAAAAATCTGTCCTGTAGCATCTCTACTGTATCTTCTGTGAGCCAGGGGCTTCACACGTCAATTCCGCCCCCCTTCAGCACTCTCGGCACACAACCAGACATGCCACGAATTCGTGGGCGCCCGCGACGAGGGGCAGCCTGGTACGCTGCAGAATCTCGGCGTAAGCGTAAGGCCATCTTCGAGCGAGCTCTGGCAATTGCTTCCCGGCGTCGCAAGCTCAAGCTCAGAGCGCCCCCACCGGTGGTCGCTGAGGAAGTCATAATGCCATCCGGCCCGCCCAACCCTCCCGAGCTCTTTTCATCCGCAATTCTGAAGAATTGGAACTCTAGCATCACCCATGGCTCCCCTGTCAGGCATCAACCTRTCGATACGGGACCCGACCCCTCGGCAGTCATAGAGGATTGGCAATACACCCCCTGCTACGTGGTTGAGGAGGTCCCCCCAGAAGCCGCYGAAGCCAYGRYGGACGCAGAGMAGGAACGTCAGCTGCAACAGTCAAAGGAATCCGAGGGCGGAAACGAGGAGAACGCGGCCAACGATCGTCAGGAGCAGCCACCTGCGGCAAATTGGGATCTCCTCAACTTGGTTTTCGACGTCAGAGGCAAACTGGAAGACCTCACCTTCCGCTTGGCACAAATCAACTAGAGGCTTGACATGTTTTTCGCGGCGCACTCCCGAGCAGCGCCCAAAAAACAATGCCCGATCTGTGCGCACACCTACACGTTTCCTGCAAGATGGAGGCACTCCGAGGCATAGCTCCAGCGACGCGACTTCAAGGTTCCATCCCAGTTATAACTCTGTTATGGTTTTCTTGCTTTAGTTTTCAGAATATATATAGCACTGTCATAGTAATAGATAAAATAACCAGTCTCGGTTTCCTTCGGGCGGGACATGGCACTGTCAGCTTTGTAGTTTTGCTACCTATGCACATACTATGGCACCTCGACATGGATGCTCAGCTGTCCCGGTTTCCTGCTCAGGCGGGACAGCTGGCATCACTTTTGTATCTTTGATCATATCAATATAAACAGGCACTACCTCTTTTACTTAAAAAAAAAAAACAATTAGTGATCATCCATTTTCATGAAGGGAACACAATAAGTATAATTATTTGAGTTTACAATGCTTGTCCTGGATGGTTATATATATGCATTATAGATACATGATAAGTGGGTGAGATTCACAATGTCCTCATTGTTGTGAAATCAATTGAATTGAATATTTCACTTGTCATTATAACTTGAGTATGATACTTTCATGCTATTGGATGTTCCTTGCATGTATTATTTGGTCTTTCTCTTCTTTATCTTACTTTGAATCCAAGCCAATAATTTTGATAAGTGAAACCAAAGTCAACCAAAGTCCTTGTTCATACATGTCATACTTGCAACTATAAAATTTAGTTGGATGTGTATAAAATCCCTCTTTTAAGTCAGATGTCTTAGCTTAGAAAAATAGATACAAGCTACTGAAATGACAATGGACTACTTGTTGTTCCTATGCCCCAAACTTCCCTTATGGGTGGGACTTTTTCTAAACATGAGTTTGACTTTCCCTACAACAAAACAATAAAAATATGTCATTTTAAAAATAATGATCTCTAATGTAGTATAACATCTTGTTGCAGCATAAATAATTGATGATTAGATGAATATTGATGATCTAGTTTAGATTGTGGTTTATGTTGGGCCGTGGGATTTAGATACCTCCTTGTTCCTCAGAACAATCGCCAACCCTGAGACCTTAAGTGGTCAAAATCAATCGGATGAATCTTGGGCTTCAGCATTGATTATGTGTCTTGGAGGCCCTAACCATTCACGATAGGTTGTGTGGGTAGTTATTTTAATGTTCAGTGGCATGGTTAATCAATTATTAGTGTTTTTCTTCAGTTGATCGTGATGTGTTGATTCATGTCATTGTTTATTACGATGATGTGTTGATTATGTGCCGCTATTAATTATGTTAATGCCTTGATTATGTGTCATTAATAGTTATGATGATGTATCGCTTGTGATGCTACTATTTATGTTGTGATGATTTTAATTTCCTAACGAAAAAAAAAAATATTTACCTTTTGTACATCACTATATTTTGTCATAATGGAGGGGGCACAACATATGGCATCAGAGAGGGTTCAACCCTGTGAGTTGGGATCATTACACCTTCCACTATATTAAACACTTGATTAATAACTTATTGCTAATTAAAAATTTAAATTTTCCATGTAGGTAATCATGGTTAGAGGACGTCGTGGAGTTATATGACGTGGTGCTAGGGGAAGACGTGGGATGCCAATAGTAGCATCAACTTCAGAGGGATATAACCCCCAAGGAGAAGAAAAATTCAATGGAAAAGAGTTGGTTGTTGTGGGGGATGTGGTTGTTTTGATGAGGTCCTTTTAGAGGATGTTAGAGGCCCTGATTAACCGACTAGGTAGAGATGAGGCCAGAGTGTCTGTACCCAATGAGGGTCATAGTGCGCTCCAGCTGGTAGTGGTAGCATGCACAGAGAACTTGAGAAGGTGAAGTTTCATGAGTTCATGGGTGACATGGATGGCTCAGTCACTGAGGCATGGTTGGAGAACATGGCGATGTTCTTTTCACTTAGTGAATACACCTCCAACATGAAGGTATGCATAGCGGTCTTTCAGCTGAAGAGGAGTGACTTCTATGGTGGAAGATGCTCCTACCTCAACTAAACATAGTCATCGAAGAAGTGTCATGGGACCTATTCGAGGAGTGGTTCTAGGAGAGGTATTTGTAAGAGGAATTCATTGAGTGCCACCTCAATGAGTTCAATACCTTACGAAAGGGTGGTCATATGGTGTTGGAGTATGAGGCTCAATTCATGGAGCTACTTAGGTATTCTCCACATATGAACATAGAGAAGCTAAAGGTCAACAAGTTTGTGTTTGGCGCTAACTTCAACATTCGTGCGAGGGTGAGGATCCTAATGCCTCAGACATTGCACGAGGCAGTTTAGAAGGCCCTCATAGCCGAGGAAGAGATGACCAATGAGGGCCAAGGTAGGACTCCTGCAAGACCGACTAGACATACAACATCAGGTGAACAACAACATCAGACACTAGCCATACATACATCAAGGTACCGAGATAAGTTGAGAGGATCCACGTTCACGAAACCCTGACAAATGAATCCTCAGTAGAGGACTCCCTACATAGGACCAACACACCAACAACAACGTCACCCACAACAACATCAGTTTAGGCCTATTCAACAGAACAAATCAGGATCTCAGGCTAGAAGTCCAACAACTTCTACTTCAGGGACTAGGAGTACTAGACCGATGATCATATGTTGGACACATGGAGAGCCACATTACCAGTGAGACTGTCCGATTGAGAATTCTAGAGCATGCAAATCAATAGGACACACTACAGTTGGAGATTTGGGAAAAGCCCACAAGATTCATGTGACAATGAATAACCACCAAGCCAAGCACCTTTGCACTGTGCTCGAAATGTCAAGTACCATCACTGACCAAAATTTTAGTATTTTGATATATCCATATGCTATGGAAAGATTTATTTCTAGTGAAACACTAAAGAGAATTAAGGTAAAGGAAGTCGAGCAGGAAAAGTTTAGATATGTAGAAATGGCTTCAGGTGCCAAACAGAAGGTTGGAGGAAGGGTTATAGACTGTAGCATTAACTTGGGATATTTTGTAATGAAGGCCAACCTATATTTCATAATCTTAGGATCTTATGACATAGTGATCGGTATGGACGGGTTGGAATCACATGACGCAATACTCAACTGTAAGACAAAATGGTTAAGTTTGACCGATGATGTGGGACATAGAAGAGAGATTGTAGGAAGAAACCAGGGAGTGCCCTTGAGGTTCAGTTCTTCCCTGCAACTACAGAAGAGCATGCACAAGGGATGTAAGTTATATACAATATTAGCGCTAAACGAAAAGGGCAAGGCAGAAGGATTAAAAGACATTCTTGTAGCACAAGAGTTTGCAGATGTTTTCCCATAAGAGTTACCAGGTTTTTCGCCCGAAAGAGAGTTGTATTTTACAATTGACTTGAAACTTGGAAATAAACTGATAGCAAGAACTCCTTATCGAATGTCAATGCCTGAGTTACAAGAGTTGAAAATGCAATTTATGGAGTTGTTTGAGTTGGGAGTTATAAGTCCAAGTGTGTCACCTTGGGGTGTGCCTATTATTTTCATAAGAAATAAGGATGGGTCGTGGATAATTTGTATTGACTACCATCAATTGAACAAGGCGACAATCAAGAACCAATATTCGTTGCGAAGAATAAACAATTTTTTTGATCAAATGAAGGGTGTGACGGTGTTTTCAAAGATCGAATTGAGATCACGATATCACCAACTACGAATTAAAGAGGAGGATATTCTTAAGAATGTATTCAAGACAAGGTTCAGACACTATGAGTTTACCATTTTACCATTTGGACTAACAAATGCCCTGGGGGTATTCATGAGTTTGATGAATGCGGTGTTCCGTGAATAATTTGACAAGTTTCTTCAAGTATTCATTGATGAAATAATGATATATTCTCAGACTAAAGAAGAACATGATGAAAATTTAAGATTAGTACTACAATATTTACGAGAAAACAAATTATACAAGAAACAGTCGAAATGTTATTTTTACAAATCGAATATTCATTACTTAGGGAACGTTATATCCGATGAAGGTATCATTGTGGATCTAGTGAAAGTAGAAGATATTATGGAATGGAATGCGTCATCAAACGTACAAGAAGTACGCAACTTTATGGTTTTACCGAGATATTACTGATGGTTTTTCGAAGGTATTTCAAAGATAGCAAATCCGATCATGAAACTGCAGAAGAAAAATAAGATTTTTTTATGAATAGAAAAATACACGGAAGCATTTCAAAGTTTGAAGGAGTTGTTGACGACAATGCCAATACTAAAATTCCTCGACATGGACAGGGAATTCCTCGCATGCACAAACGCATCCAAGGAAAGTTTAGGCAGAGTATTGATGCAAGATGGTCGAGTGATCGCTTACATCTCAAGGAAATTAAGAAAGCATGAGGAGAACTACGCAACACATGATTTGGAGTTATTGGAAATTGTATATGCCTTGAGAGTATGGAGACACTATCTGATTGGACAAAAATTTGAATTAAAGACAGATCATTGTGTATTGTAGCACATATTTACGCAGAGTGACCTGAATGCATGACAAAGGTGTTTCTCATAACTAATTAGAGAATACGAATTCGATATTTCTTACATAAAAGGTATGGTAAACAAAGTGGAAAATGCATTGAGTCAAAGACCACACATATTCTCGGTGATACCTCTTTGGATGAGTATTTGAGAAAACATTATATCTATACAGATCGACGATGATTGGTACAAAGAGGGTAAAGAAAAATTGGACAAGATTCCATGAGGGTACCAAGGTTTGAAGGTTATACATTGGACAATGATGGATTGATGAGGTATAACAATAGGATTTATGTACCGCCTAACGACGAATTAAGAAGCATGATCTCAAGTGAAGTGCATCACACAGTGTACATGGCTCATCCAAGAGTCACGAAGATGAGGGTAGACCTTAATCCTTTATTCTTCTAGAAAGGAATGAAAGCAGACATAGTTAGTTACGTGGTGCGATGTATAGAATGTTAGCAAGTGAAAGATGAACATAGACATCTGGTAGGATTATTACAACCACATGCTATCTCGGAATCGAAATGAAAGGTCATTACGATGGACTTTATAGTTGTATTTCCAACGACAAGGAGATACGATTCGATTTTCGTGGTAGTTGACACTATGACGAAGAGTGCACACTTTATTCCCGTACCTACGACGTATCCTGCGCTAGACATAGGTAGATTTTTTGTCAGCGAAATTGTGATATTACATGGCGTACCAAGAAGGATCATATCGATCGAGGATTGATGTTTACAAGACAATTTTGGACCATTATCCAAGAGGCTTTGGGAACGCAAATAAACTTTAGTACAACATATTACCTTGAGATAGACAGGCAGACATAAAGAATGAACCAAATTTTGGAAGATATGTTGTGTATGTATGTAATGGAACAAGAGTAACGTTGGGAAGAGTTCTTACCACTAGTAGAATTTGCATACAAAAAAAACTATCAAAGTACCATTAATATGGCACCATTTGAGTGTCTTTACAGGTGACCGTGTCAGACGTCGTTGAGCTAGGATCAACTTAAGGATAGGGTCCTAATAGGACCAGAAGAGATCAAAGAATTGGAAGAACAAATGAAAATGATAAGACAAAGGATTAAAGAGCCACAAGATAGAAAAAAGAGTTATGATGATGCGCATCGCTTTGACCATAATTATGAAGTTGGCAACCGAGTTTTCTTGTGGGTTAAGGCGCACAAAAGTTCAAACAAGTTTGGAAAGGGTGATAAACTCTCTCTTAGGTTTGTGGGAACTTTCGAAGTTGTGGAAAATAAAGGACCTATGGCCTATCGACTAGCCTTTCCTGATTCTTTGAGGTGTATGCACGATCTTTTTCATGTATCTATTTTGAGACATTATGTTAGTGAACTTACACATGTGATTGACATGATTTCCTTGCAGGTGTCAGACGAGGGTGCACTCACGATGGAGCCAATACGCATTTTGGACCATCACATTCAACAACTACAACATTGAACAGTCGATTAGGTCGAGGTCCAATGGGACAATTATAGTCCACACTCAGCTACCTGGGAGGACACATATGATATGCATCAACAATTTCCTTACTTGTTTTGATAGATTAGACATATATATCTTGTCAAATACTTTTACTGCATTTTATATATACTATACAACTTCGTGATGAATTTTAAAACAAGAGAGGGTGTATTTAACATCCCACTCTTGCGAGCACATGTTATCGACTTATTATTTGAGGACACTTGCGTGCAAGTGATCCGGTTATAGTACATGGCTATATATTTCTCCTTTGGATTTTTATGATGATGTTGATGGTTTTGATTTAATGTTAATTTATGTATATGTATTGACAGATGTTATTGACGAGTTTCCCCTGAGTGTGCATCATACTTGAAAGATTGTGGATGTCAATAGAATCAATGGACCTCCTTGGACTTTGGATTGAGTTAGGGAGTGGACTATATTGGTTTGAGTATTTCATTTATGCATATGTGACATATGACCGATTTTATTATGATTTTGTACATAGATCATTGACAATGTTTCGTCGATGGATGCAGGCTGATGAATGCGTTGTAATATGTATCACATAAGGAGTAAAGGGGCCATGAACATAGACCAAATATTAAGGGAAAGGTGTGGTAATGTCCCTCTCACAGCCTACTAGCACTCCCACCGTGGCTCAAACTGTAGGTTAATGATTACCTATTTCAAGAGGTCCATGATGTCATGAGGGTAGACTGAGACAAGCGCTCACGAATATTCTAAGGGGCGCGCAATAAGGCAGAGTCCTTATTCCTTAGAATCCCTTAGTCTCTCACAAGGTATCCCGAATGGAGTACTGACTCCAAGGGTTGGAAAAATACCAAAACCAGTCAAAGGTGAGTGACACCCTTGGAGCACAGATTGCGTCTTGAAAGGCACGTCGCATAAATAAAACTTGAGTCAATGAATCTAGTATAAACCTATTTAAAAAAATCTAAGCCTAAGACTAAGTTTATGTAATGAGGCTAAACTAAATTATTAATTAAATTAAAAAGGAATGAGGTAAAACAATTTAAGAATTAAGAAAAATAAAATAAATCTAAAGATTGGATTTAATACACGTGTGCAAGAAATACCAAATTGGAGTTTAATATAAGAAAGGAATAAAGCATGAGAGAAATTGTGTACCCATAGAATGGTATCTAGAGTCTAGCTACCACTAGTTTAACTAGAAGAATACTCCTAGTTTAACTTAACTCATATTAGTAAGGCATGAGTCATTAAATGGGAATATGGGGAACAAAGATGCAACTAGGAGTGATTTAAGGAGCGTATTTAGGAAAGGTGAGGGTAATTGACTTTTAATTAAAATATGATATGTAAATACCTGTGCAACTTGGGGAGAGGGTGACAAGTGTAAGGGGGAAATAATTTTAATTTATTTAATTAAAAAGCGAATTAATTGTGCAAGTGGGGATATTTCATTAAGGAAACTGCTATAAAGAAAATGGCCTAGAGGGAAAAGGGATCACACGGGTTATTGGTAAAGTTATGCTGCCGAATCATTTTTCACTGGTTTTACTTGTGAGAGTTGGGATACCCATCTTGAGAGAGAGTGGTGGCTCTACCTTGCGAGGCAAGCATGGAGTTACAGTATTTCTGGTTTTTTTTGTGTGGCCCCTTTGTAGCTCGATGGGCTAAGGGGGAAGAAGAGTACCCCTAGCGTTGGCTGGGAGGTACCAGTGAAGTCTCAACGATTAGCGAGCGGAAGAAGGAAGGGAATGCCATTCACTAAAGAAAATATTTGATTCTTCGTTGTCGGTTACGGTATTCTTATTGAGATTGTATTTGTAATTGTATTAAGATTAATTGCACATGTGTTTTTGGAAAAATCCATCATAAAACAACGATTTTAAATTCTACATTCAAGTGGGCAAGTTTCTTAATGTTCTTGTGTATTCTAGAATGATTATTGCAGCTAATAGATTTATATAAGTGTAAC
Source organism: Picea mariana (assembly GCA_032191745.1). Classification (NCBI taxonomy): domain Eukaryota; kingdom Viridiplantae; phylum Streptophyta; class Pinopsida; order Pinales; family Pinaceae; genus Picea; species Picea mariana. Next base: position 74,392 of record JASDQU011030020.1, on the reverse strand, counting down.
CATGGCGAATTTAATGGTCACTGCCTTTGCAATGCTTAGCATAGTTTTCATTTAACTTTTGATGATTGTCATTTGAGAAACATTCCTTGGTTCTCTTCTTAGGTTATTTAGCCACACTACACTCCAAGTATTTCAGCAACGTTCCAGGTATCAATTTTTGTCTAATTTGCAGATTATACCGATGGAAAAAAATTTGTTTAATTTCATTGTGGAGTTTCATTTCCTGGCCATTTACTTGATTGGTTTACAATAATCCAACCCCCCCTTTTTCTGTCCCAATCGACCTCCAATAACTCTTGTGACATTGCCTATTTGTTGTTGCCTCTAGGGCGAATCTGTTACAATTAGGGTTTAGACAGTGGTCTAAATTTCCTGTAGTATACATATGGGTTTTCAATGTCTAACTAAAGTGTATGTCTGATTAGTGTGTGACCTGAAATTTAAGATGTGCTATATACTGATCGTATGAAGTTATTACGTCATTCATCCATTATTTCCAAGTGATATAAATTCTTTGTATACTGGAAACTTGTTGCGGCACTAATACATTTGATGTTGAGGAAATATACACATTGTTTAATGGCATATTGTGATCACATCTTGTGATTTTTGCTACAGTAATTATTCATTTTCCTTCAACATCTATATCGTGCTAGGTTCCTTCTTCATGAATTTAATTACTACAGTAGTGACTTATGCTCTAGTGTGCCTGTTGACTTAGCAAATTTTTTTCATAAGAAATACCTTTCGATTTCCAATTGCAGTAGTATATATATATATATATATATATATATATATATATATATATATATATGAAACAACTTTAAAATCTAAATTCAAATTGCAATTGCAGTAGTGTATATAAGTATATATATGTGAGAGAGATTGTCTATCAAGTTCAAATCTAAATTATTTTTGTTTAAACATCGATTATCTCACACACTCTACCTAAATCTGAAGTTCCAATTACATCTGAAAATTAGTCAATTACTGATTATACTGTATTGATTTGGTGACATAAATGTGTCCTAAGCCCACCGATTTGTTGGAACATTTTCTCCATCCATAGCATATTGGCCTAATATTGAGATCTGAATGTATATTACTTTGCACACAAAATTTCCCCAACACTGATCCACTTTTTGGCTAGGTTGGGTATGAGTGAGATAGAATTTATGCATCTATGTGATTATGCTTAAAGTCTGAGTCTGAATTTCCCATTGGAAACTTAGTACAACAAGGCTATACAGTTGCGTGAGTTATTTATATTGGTATAAAGGTGTGGAATCAATCGTAAATTTACTATTGTCATTGCAAAACGTTTATACTCCATGATCATATATTGTTATTAATACATACAACATTTTATATTTACCACCTTGTCTTCATTGGTTATGCACAACAAATTCACACAGTTAAATTTAGGGTGATTTGTTAACATCTGTATGGGGTTGAATATCACAAATGAGCAATGAAATAAATGCCAAAACTTAAGGATAATGTAACCCTAAGATCAGTTTAGTGTTGCAGTAGTGGTATATACTTTACATCTTTGGTTATATTGTTGATATCTTACCTTGATCATTCTGCTTTACAAAATAATGATGACTGGGAATATGAAAACAATTCCATGTTTCATTGGTGCTTCACATGAAAAATACACCATTTATATTTTCATTTAACGGTCAATGATCATCCCTTTTCATGAAGGGAACACAATAAGTAGAAGTATTTGAGTTTGCAATGCTTGTCCTTGATGGTTATATATATGCATTATATATACATGATAAGTGGGTGAGATTCACAATGTCCTCGTTGTTGTGAAATCAATTGAATTGAATATTGCACTTTTCATTATAATTTGAGTATGATACTTTCATGCTATTGGATGTTCCTTGCATGTATTATTTGTTCTTTGTCTTCTTTAGCTCACTTTGAAGCCAAACCAATAATTTTGATAATTGAAACCAAATTTAACCAAGTCCTTGGTCATACATGCCATATTTACAACTATAAAATTTAGTTGGATGTATATAAAATCCTTCTTTTAAGTCGAATGTCTTAGCTTAGAAAAATAGATACAAGGTGCTGAAATTACAATGGACTACTTATTGTTTCTCTACCCCAAACTTCCCTTATGGGCAAGACGTTTTCTAAATATGAGTTTGACTTTCCCTACAACAACACAACACAATGAAAATATGTCATTTTAAAAATAATGATCTCTAATGTAGTAGAACATATGGTTGCGCCATGAATAATTGATGATCAGGCGAAGATTGATGATCTAGTTTGGATTGTGGTTTATGTTGAGCCATGGGATTTAGATACCTCCTTGTTCCTCAGAATAGTTGCCAGCCTTGAGATCTTAAGTGGTCAAAATCAATCCGATGAATCTTGGGCTTGAGTGTCGCTCATGTGTCCTAGAGGTCCTAACCATGTAGGATAGGTTGGGCGGGTAGTTCTTTTAATGTTCTATGACATGGTTAATTAATTATTAGTATTTTTCTTCAATTGATCTTGATGTGTTGATTCGTGTCGTTGTTTATTAGGATGATGTGTTGATTATGTGTCTCTACTAATTATGTTAATGCCTTGATTATGTGTCGTTATTAATTATGATGATGTATTGCTTTTGATACTATTAATTATGTTGTGACGATTTTAATGTCCTAACGCAAAAAAAAAATATTTACGTTTTGTACATCATTATTTGTTTTCGTAACGGAAGAGGCATTACATTACCTAAATGAGGGATTCATACTTTCATAGTGACAATGGAGAGTATTAATATTAATTATATTAAAATGAATCAATTTTTTATCATTATTATTTTTAGAATGAAACCATGCAAGAAACCCAAAACTTTAAATCGTTGGAAATTCAAAGCACTCAATTATTAAAACTATCATGCTTTTAGAATATGTAAAAATTTTCAAATTTTAAAAACTTCATATTTAATATATATTGATTTTTTTTATTACACAATTTTATATCATTTTTAAAATAATTTTTTTTTAAAATATAAAAAAATTCACTCACTTATAAAAATGACTATTTTTTCTATAATTTGTTTTTTAAAAACTACTTAACTTTTTCCATAAAATAACTTCAAAATAACTATTTTTTCTATAATTTGTTTTTTAAAAACTACTTAACTTTTTCCATAAAATAACTTCAAAGTAAATATTATGCATTTCTAATATTCCCATTACCTATCTAAAAGATACATGGAAAGAAAAAAGTTTCATAATCTTAGCATGGAGAATCAAACCATGAAAGTATGTCACAATTTTTTATTGAAATATAGAAATAAAAATATCATATTTTAAGTATTTTTTACTTAAAACACTTAAAATATATGCACTCATGTCCATCTTTTTGAATTTGGGAAAATATTAAAAAGTGAATTTTGTTTAGAGTCTTTAATTTTGTATTGATATAAATAGAATATTAGTTTATTCTATATATTTTTATTTTTCCAATTTTTGAAAATTGTGTTTTCTAATATTTTTCCAAATTTATTATTTAAATTCAAAACTCATTTTAAATGTATTTATGTTGAAAAATATTTTTATATTCCTAACTTTTTTAAATATATAACTTTAAAAAATTTAAAATTCTATGTTAATGAAAAAGAAATATAAATAATTTTTTTAAATAAATAATTAAAAAAAAAATTATATTAGAAAAAGGATAAAAAAAAATTAATTTCACCACTTAACATGTAATATTTGAAGAGATTTCACCACTTAAAAGTAATACGTTATAAAACATTTCATATGGAATGCCCTCTCACTCCACTCTATTAACAACTAATCTACACCCAATAATATATTATAATAAATATTAAAAAATTTATTATTTAAAATAATTAAATAAATATATAAACAATAAAACAATTTATATAAATTACATTCATTAAAATGTTTAATTTATTAATTAATAATAATAATTTAAAATATATAAATAAATAAATATTCATTAAATATGTGATTTACTAATTAACAATTAAAAAATCTAAAATATAAATATAAATGAAAACATAACAAAATATTTTCCAATACAGATACAAACTCAAATTCATATAAAAATTAATATTATCTATACTCACTAATAAAATAAGCTACATGAGATATATGTTATCTTTAATTATTAAATTATTATTACTAAAATCATTTCTTATCCAATTTTCCAATACACATACAAACTCAAATTCATATAAAAATTAATATTATATATACTTACTAATAAAATAGACTACATGAAATATATGTTATCTTTAATTATTAAATTAATATTACTAAAATCATTTCTTATCCAATTTACCAAAAAGTTAAATAAGATTTTAAATACTTTAATCATATATTTATAATCAAGCATGTTTACTCTTCTTTTATATAGCTACTATGTTTATAATTTTATACAATGTTGCTTCCTTGGTGTTATTATAGATTTCATATATTAAAAATTTCATTTTTCCTTTACCTGCCAATCATACTTTTTCCGGACAGAAGAAACCAAGTGAATTGTTTATTACCTCTTTATTTTAATTTTCACCAAATTAAAATTTAAAATTAACCTTAAATTTAACTATTAATTCATTAAAAAAAAAATTATGCATAGTTGGCTTCATCCATTCAGCTCGCCCCAAACACAGTGCATCATGTGAATTTAGATAGGTGAATTGTTTATTACCTCCTTATTTCAATTTTCACCAAATTAAAATTTAAAATTAACCTTAAATTTAACTATTAGTTCATTAAAAAAAAATATTCAGCTCACCCCAAACACACTGCATCATGTGAATTTAGATAAGTGAATTGTTTAACCTTATTGTGAAGTGAATATTATTACCTCCTTATTTTAATTTTTACCAAATTAAAATTTAAAATTAACCTTAAATTTAACTATTATTTCATTAAAAAAAAATATTATGCATAGTTAGCTTCATGCATTCAGCTCGCCCCAAACAAAGTGCATCGTGTGAATTTAGATGAAGCATCATGGTCGGTGCGTAAAATATTACCATACACTCTGCAAAACACTAAGCATCGAGCATCAAAAAGCTGCATTTTTTATTCCTCTGTCTAAGAAGAGACACCATTTTCGCATAATAAACCTAGCATTCCTCTGTCTAAGAAGAGACACCATTTTCGCATAATGAACGTAGCAGTGTGTTCTTATGTAATGTTATATAAGTTTGAGTTTGCTTAATGAAAAATTAGTTGAAGATTTTTATTTGTAGAATTGTTAATGAATGGGATTTAACTTTTCAATTGTTAACTTTTCAATTGTTAACTTTTCAATGGGTTAGTAGCAAAGTCAATTGTTAACTTTTCTCATCATTATGATGATCCAACACAATCAAATTAGGTTCATATTTGAAAATATGGAATCCAACAAAGCAATTTTCATATTTTAACCATTTATACAAGAAACATTTAATTAATAAAATACTTTCACACTAATTTTCATGGATGAATTTTTTTTTGTGAAAAATGTAAAAGGAAGTAGAGGATCTAATAGGTCCTTAAATACCAAGTAGCATTTTTACTAAGATTTTTGCATAGTTTATGAGAATGTTTTGGTGTTGTTGTTTAGATATCATTTCATAATATTATTTTTTTCAATTAAATAGAGACACATAAGAGAGAAAAGTAAATGGTTAAAAGAACATATAATGAAAATATAATGAGTCTATAATTTTGTGTTATGATGTAATTCCTTTTAATGATATCATAAAAGTTATATATGTAAATTTATCTTATGAGAAAAGTCAAACAATATCTATTATTATAATGCATTTTTTCATATAAAATTAAGCTATATCTTTTGTGGTATATATAATCCAAAAATATTTTCTTTATCCAAGGAAAAAATATATACCTAAATCAAATATTCATACTTTTATAATGAAAAGTATTAATATTGATTATATTAGAATGAATACATTTATTATTATTATTATTATTAAATCTTTGCAAAACTTTAAATTATTGGAAATTCAAAAAACTCAATCACTAAACTATTATATCTTAAAATTTTGAAAATTTTCAAATCTTAACAACCTCATATTTAACATATATTTATTTTTTAATTGCACAAAATTTTATATCATTTTGAAAATAAGAATTTTTTAAATATGAAAAAATTCTTTCATTTTATTTTATAAAGACTATTTTTTTTAATACAATAACCTTAGAGCTATGAAAAAAAACGTTATGGAAATTTGCATGGAAAATGAAATCATGAAATCCTATCATAATTTTTATTGAAATATAGAAATCAAAATCTCATATTTTAAGTATTTTTCAAATAAAAATGTGGAAATTCATATATATATTTTGAAAAAATTATTAAAAAAAAATAGTTTGTAACGAGAAGAAAATTTGCTAAAATTTATTTACTTATTTCACACTAATTTAAAAATATATATTTTAATTTATTTTTTTAAATTTGATTCTAATTATATATGTTTATCCTTTTTCACACTAATTTAAAAATAAATATTTTAATTTAATTTTTAAAATTTAATTCTAACTCTATATGTTTATCCTTTTATGAAAATTTACATGTAAATTTTGTTTCTAGTGTCTACTTTAATGTTTAAAATATTAGTTTATTAATTTGTTTGATTGGCATGTGGATGAGATGCCACTATTCAGGGGTATTTAAGCGGTCAAAATCACCAGGGGGATTACACCAGACCTTAACATAATTGGATTTGAAGTGTCCACTAGGTTTCAAAAAGGCCTCCCTCACTTCTATAAACCATGGGACAAATTCAAATCTTATTTATATAGTTCTTTGTGTTAAAAAAAATACCTTTATGTATCCAAATATTTTTTTATATATAACATTAAAAAATAAAAATTAAAAAATTATATGTTATTGGAAAAGGGATAGAATAATACTCCATTTTACTACTTAACATGTAATAATTGAAGGGATTTCACTACTTGTTATAAAAATATTCTAAAAAGGAGCTTGACTTCTAACCCCCATATATATATATATATATATATATATATATATATATATATATATATCTTCAATCACTAAATTTTGTGAAGAATATAGGGTGAATTTATTAAAATGGATAGTATGCTTTTAGTGAAATGTGACCATGAAAATTTGACATTTTATATAATTTTTAATTGGATTCATCAAAATTTATAAAGTTCTTGTAAATTTTGAGGTGTAGTAAAAAACAATTTGTAGGGAATTGTGTTTTCTTTCTAACCATGTAGATCCTACTTATTTTTTATTTTTATTTTAAAAAATAATATTGTTTATTATTTTTTTGAATGTGACCAATCAATACTTGAAACATATTTAATACACATTTGTGTTCTCGTTCACTTTTTTGTTTTTTTATGTTACTACTCTACTACCTTTGGAGCTATGGAAAAAAATGTTAAGTATAAGTTTTCAAAGAAAATAAAGGGAAAAAAATTATGAAATTGAAACTATGAAAATGATATTCCATTGGATAAAGGATTTATTCATGAATTCACTATCATAACTCTTCCTTGTAAGATGAACGAGATGAAGGAGTTTTACCCCATAGAAGTTGAAGTTGCAAAAAATCCTATAGAAACGGGTTTTTATTTCTAGGTTTCAAACACTTAATCTAACAATTTAGCTCAATCCATGATTTTTATAAAGCTTGATTGAGGGCATAACCTAGATTTTCATAATATCTAGATCCAAGGTTAATTAAATCTTTGATCAAGGTTCTTGTGAGTTAATAAAAGCAATTCGATTGAATTAAAGGTGTTCACTACTAATTAAAAAAGAACCTCAATCTAGCTATATACCTTGAGCAAGAGTTTACTTAACACAATCTAACATCTCAATCAAAGATTTGTCTTGTTTGACAAGAATCCGCTATTGAAAACTTATTTAAGATTGTGAGATTATTTAAGTGTTTGATCAAGTTGAAGTCTTAAAATGACCTCTATGGAGACCATAAAACACATTTTTTCATGCTCTATGTTGCCAAAAATTATTACCTAACTTTGTAGATTCACCATATATATATAACTTAGTAATCCAGATGCACAAAATAATTTTGTATTTTATTAATAAATCAAGCACATATTTATACAAGAAGTTTTCTCTCAACAACATAACAAACTTATGAGGAAATCTAGAAACCACACAAATAAATAGGATCTCAGAGTTGGAGAAAATCTCTCACAACTAACTAAATCTAACAAATCCAAACTAATTCTACTTTAAGTATTAAATCTAACAATATATAAAATCTATAAAATCTCTTTTTTTAATAAGTTAATATTATAATGATTATTAAATTTTTTATTATTTGAAAATGATTAAATAAATATAGAAAATATGTAAACAATAAAACAATTTATATGATGATGATGATGATGATGATGATGATGATGATTAACGTCCACTAAGACTTAATTGGTCTATCAGACCTTAAGAGGGTAAGTGATTACTTGTGATTCTTTAGAATTTTGTTTCTGTGCTCGAAAAGCATTAAGAGAAGCTTTCCAAGATCACCATACTTTTGTTGAGTTAAGAGGTTAGGAA
>JASDQU011030020.1:50421-65724 GCA_032191745.1 Picea mariana | reverse complement strand
CACTTTTATCTCTTCCAACCTATTCCAAAGGTTTTTCCTAGGAACCATGTCAAAAGCTTTCCTAAAGTCAACAAAACAACAAAAAAGATTGGTTTTAGTATTGCAAAACTCCTCTGCAATGATCCTAAAGGTAACAAGATGGTCCACAGTTGAATGATATCTCCTAAACCCGACCTGGCCTTTATAATTTTTACAGTGACTTTATAGCCAAATGCTAATCTTCTTTTCCAAAATAATTCCATAAATCTTGGCTAAAATTGGGCTAATCATAATGGTCCTATAATTAGAGGGAATGTTTTTATACCCATTTTTAAAAATAGGAACAATGAGGCTTTGCGTCCAGGGTTTAGGGAAGCCCTTCTTGACTGCTAAATTGAAGATCTTGTGTATGTGAGGAATAAGGATTGCCCCTCTCATTTTAAAAATTTCAGCTTGGTAGCCTTCAATGTCCTTAGCTTTCCCATTTGCGAGTCGCTTAACCCTGAAATCTATGTCATCTAAAGAAAAAACTTCTTCCTTTGTAGGGATAATAGGAATGGTGTCCATGCCATTAGGGAACTCATAAATATTTTTAAGGTAGGAATTCCAGTCTATTAAGGGAATCCTATGATTTTCTTTAGTATTGTGTTTTAGAATTTGGCTCCAAAACTTCTTAGGATCCAACTTGTATAGTTGTGAAATTTTCTCTTGCCTTTTATTGATATAGTATATTTTTTTCCTTTTAATTAGGGCTTTGTACATATTGATCTTATCGAGTTTTAAGGGCTCATTAGAAGCATCCCTAATGGATTTCTGTTAACCCCTAATATTGTCTCATTACCCCTTAATTGGGGCATATTACATTAGTGATGTTATTTATTTATGTCGGCTTTATTCCATTAGTTGTAATTATACCTCCTAGTCTCCTATATATACCAAGGAGACATTTTCATTTGGAATCATCTTGTACTTGAACATTTATGTGGAGTAAAAGGAGGTTGCCCCCTCGAAGAGGCTTATTATCTGAAATTATCTCTTTTTCAAGGCGTTAAGTACTTATTCTGAGGTTTTTCTATGCCATATTGATATTTGGTTCTTAACATATGGTATCAGAGCTCAACATCTTGGGGTTTTTGGTTCATTCAAGCAAGACCAGAAGAAGATTTGACTTCAATTCATTCTTTCAGTGGCATTCCTATTCCTTCTGTACACGCTGCCCGCCACACATAGATTTTGAGGCTCGTTCCCAATTCCCTATATATATAAGCCAGTTTTCGTTGCTGCATCTGAGACACCTTGGAATTTCACTATAACATTTCTTCTATAACATTTCAGAAGGAATGGCTTGGAGGATATTTATTAGACGGAAAGGTACGTTGGGTTAACATTTCAACCCCTGAGGCCTTATACGTTCGAAGATACAGCCTATGCAATATAAGGTTCTGAAATCATCCTAAACTGAGTCATTGTGGAATTTTCACTATAAAACTTTTTCCATAACGTTTCAGACCTTGAAATCCGGAGGCTATTCAGAAAAATTAGTAAGGTATCTGTGGTAAAAATTTGAGCTTCTGGGTAATATTACATTGGTAGATACACCCTGTGGAAGATAGGGTATCTGACTAGTCCTATTGACTAGTCTCAAGAAGGTGTTCTAGGTAAAACAATCATAACTTATTCCTAGAGTATCCAAATTGAGTGAGACTAGTTTCATTCGATAGTGGACAGTTTGTAGTATTTATGGTATGAGTTTCAGAATTTAATATCAATTATTTTGTGCAGGGCATGCTATATGAGTGAGATCTCTTGGAAAGGCCAAAAATCAGCAAGTTGTGGGGAAGTTGCCATAAATTCCACTTGGCACATCCAATTTTGATTAGACCTATGGCATTATAGAGAAGAAATATCAAAGAACTACAAAAATGAAAGTTCCATACCTAGAAGGGCCAAAACTTGGGAGATACAACGGAAGAAAGATTGTCTAGTAGAACCACCTCAAAATCAAGGTTCAAAAGTGATACTTGTCCAACGTGCCACCCAAAAAGGGAACTTCTACACCAAATAAGCCTCCAGACAATCCTACTTGGACTCTTGATGAAGGTGAAGAAATGTGTAGGGACATAAATTATTTACAAAAGAAGAGACTAACAAAAGATGAACTACAAGAGATGATGGATTCAACAGAAGCTAAGTTTGAGGAAATAAATAGAAAGATGGACACTTTAAAAGGGGAGATCATGGAAGTATTGAAAAATTTCGTAATAGAGAGGACACCTGAAAGTGAAAATGCATCCCATGAAATTCATGATGAGGACACAAGGAAGGTGAATCAAGAATGGAGAAAATCTAACCTTGGGTTGAAGACCAACCATGTTACTAAGATCAATATGAGGAAGTTTGATGGCAAGGACCCTGTCGTAATGACCCCTCTTTGTTACGACTACAAGCAAACAACAGTGCAATTTTTATTTTTATTTTTTTTTGGGGGGGGGGTTGGAAGAAAGGAAACGACAACGAAAGTTAACCACACCACTGACAACGAACACAAGCATGCATTCCAGGAAAATGGTCAGCGATGACTCCACTCACTAACACAAGAGAAACTGGGTGAATCAAGCATAGAACAACAAGGAGGAATGACTACCCGCCCGACACAACACTACCATGCCTACAATCTAAGGGACAACATCCCCATCCTGACGCAACATCCAAATAAAAAGGACTAGAACCTCTAGGCGTACGAACCCAATGCCTGAAGGCATTCAACCCATGTGCCATAAAGCAACTGGCAATGCTTGAAAACACTCACACAGAACGCACCGACTGCAGCCAAGTTCTTGCTTGCCACTATCTCATAGGGCACACCATGATCATGTCATCAAGAGTCATGTCGTTCCCAGGTGATAGACACGTCAATAACCTTGGCGCCACATAAGCTATCTGGATCGAGGAATCTAGAAACACTGATGTGCTAGGAACCGAACACCGATAAGAAAAACCACACCCATACCCCAACAACAGGTCGATGAAACGTTAGAGGAAGAAGACAATGGATGACAGAATCCGATACACGACATTGTTCCCGACCCAACCAATCACCCAGTCTAAACCAGTCAATGAATACAATCTATTTTAACATGGGTTCCATTCTAAACGGGGCACGTCAAAGTTATAATTAGTCAATAATGCACCCACTAATTTAACGTTAATACAATCAATCTTGCAAGTCTAAGTAAGCAATACTTAAACTATAATTATAAATACCATCTAACCTCCATTATAATCAATTTAGCAAGTCTAAAATTGGCAATCTAGTCTTTACTCACCAACCTAATTTTAATCATTAATACAACCTAATTGGCCAAATCTACAGTAATCCAAAATCTCCATCCAACTATCCATTAACCTGAATAACAATATTAACAAGCTTAATGTAGGATGCTACTATTATAACACCTATGAACAATTTAATCTCAACATGTAGTCTATCTATATTGTCTGAACTAATAATACTAGTTGTCTGTTATCATTGAGAAGGAAACTGCTAACTACAAACATCGTTGTCGCAATATAAAAAGGCAATTAACATAGCAGTTACCTAATGATTAAATTAGCAATAAGAAGGCCATTTACCTGACTGTTATGATAACAAGTAATAAATCAATAACAAGGCATTTAACGTGTTAGTTAACATGCAATTGATATATTAGTAACAAGGCAATTCACATGACTGTTAACATAACAATTAATAGCACAATAACAAAGCAATTTACCTAACTCTTAACCATTTAACTCATTGTGGCATTTAATCAATAAGAATGAATTTGCTGACCATTAACATTGTTGTAGAAATTGTTCCTGCTATTAATAAGGCAAGTAATATATCATTCAGTATTGCAATTAACATGGCAATTAACATAAAAGGAAACGATCGACCACTAACCTTGCAGTAGCAATTGTTCTAGCATTTAATATGAATAACACATAACAATGAATCTAGCAATAACAAGGCAATTAATGGACCCAAGACATCGTTGTAGCCATTATTGTTGTTTCTAGGTTAAAGGGGTAGTCAACAATTGAGGCAAACTCGAGGCCTTTCAACTGCAAACACAACCCACTATTGGTGGCAAATTTGGGGTGGATAATAGGAAAACAAATCATCTAAATCATGGCAATTTCATGGTCAATTAATTCGGCAACACAGTCAATTTCTAATTATCAAAAACGTGTTCATTCTAGCAAGTAAAGTTATGATTTAAATGGCTAAATCGTGGGTGATTTCTACAGCAACACAGTCAACTTCCGATTATCAAAAACGTGGTCATTCCAGCAAGTAAATTTATGATTTAAATGGATAAAATCATGGGTGATTTCTATAGCAACACAGTCAACTTCTAATTATAAAAAACATGGTCATTCCAGCAAGTAAAGTTATGATTTAAATGGCTAAAATCGTGGGTGATTTCTATAGAAACAGAGTCCACTTCTAATTATCAAAAACGTGGTCATTCCAGCAAGTAAAGTTACGATTTAAATGGCTAAAATAGTGGGTGATTTCTACAGCAACAGAATCCACTTCTAATTATAAAAAACGTGGTTATTCCAGCAAGTAAATTTATGATTTAAATGTCTAAAATCGTGGGTGATCAAGTCTGGTAATAAAAACCTGTGTAATAAAATCGTGATGGTATAAAAGTGGTAACCATGCAGAAATAAAAATCCATGACAGTCAAATAATGGGAAAAAAATTGAGTATTAAAATCATGGAAATTAAATTCGTGGTAACAACAGGAAACACATATAGTGATAAACGTTTTCAAATGCCTAGGATACCAATCAATCCATGTTTCCATGTTTCCATTGCCAGAATACTAATACAAAATGCAGGCATGAATCAATCCATTTTTCCATTGCCAGAATACCAATACAAAATGCAGACATGAATCAATTCGTTTTTCCATTTCCAAAATACCAATACAAAATGTAGATATGAATCAATCCATGTTTCCATTGCAAGAATACCAATACAAAATGCATACATGAATCAATCCCTGTTTAGGTTGCGATAATACCAATACAAAATGCACACATGAATCAATTTGTTTTTCCATTGCCAGAATACCAATACAAAATGAAGACATGAATCAATTCATTTTTCCATTGCGAGAATACCAGTACAAAATGTAAACAACAGTAAGAGAATCGAAAGGATCCAATTAGCTAAGGACAACAATGAAGGAAGACGACTGATAGGTTCATCCTTTTCTCATCATCCTCATACAGAAAGGCATAGCGTTGAGATCCATACGTCTACTAACGCCGATGCAATGACCGTAGATCAGGCTCCTAGACGACTGCCCAGGCGAGGACTGATGAGCTAGGGATGATAGGAAAAACCACCACAATGGTCACAATCAAATACCCCAAGGAGGTCAAGACATGTGGGGAAATGAAGGCCATGGGATTCATTCAATCATCGAGATAGGCTATGGAAGAAATTTCGTCATCAATATAGACAATCAGTTTACTTACTCCATTAAACATGCAGATCCAAGCATAAATCCTACAACAATCTACCATACAAAAATGAAGAGAGTGTACCATTTCCTGATCGCCCGCTCTGAGTGACGTCCCGCGCACTCCATGCAACTCCCTCTTTTCGATCGACGAGACTTCACTGGTACTTCCCAACCAATGCTAGGGGTACTCTTCTTCCCCCTTAGCCCCTTAGCCGCAAAGGGGCCACACACACTATCTAGAGGTTCATCTAGCTCCCAGCTAGACTCGCAAGGCCGAGCTACCACTCCTCACCGAGCTAGGTATCCCAAATCCCACAAGCTAAGTCAGTTAAGTAGATATTTCTGCAGTGTAACGTTATGTAAACAGAAGAGCTCCTTCATCCTTCTCCACCCTTCATTATATAGAGTTTCAAAGTCCCTTACTTTCCTAAAATCTCATTTAATTAATCTTTTAAAAATTAAATCTTAAAAATTCCTCCTCGTACAAGTGTCACCCATCCCCTTCATTCCTCTAGAAATTAATTTATTTAATTAATTAATTTCCCTTATTTCCCTCACCCACCTAGAGTCACTCCTAGAATCGCTCCTAGGTGTCCCCAAATTCTCTTACAAGTTTTAATGACTTTCCCCATTATCAATTTGCTAGTTCAGCGTTAAATTAGAAAGTTCTTAATGGTAGATACCTTACTAAGTTTGACTTTCTGCTTTTTCCCTTGGGTTTCCCTTTTCTTCTTATGTTTCCCTCTTTTCTTAGTTTCCTAAATATTTTAGATTTCCCTCTTTCCCCTTTTCATTTAGGACTCAAATTGGCAAGTGTAGAAATTAACCCCCTTTTTCCTTTTTTCCTTTTTAGTTAATAATTTTAAATTATCATAAATAATAAAACAATCATTTCCCCCTTTTTTTTAAATTTTACCCTAACAGATTTTTATGAATCATTTAAATTGCTTACCCCCTTATTGTTAAAAGATTTAACAAAGAGTATAATTATTATTTATGTAGTTTTTATTTTTATTTTTAAAATAGATAGATAAAATTTTGCCACTAGCATAATTTAGACTTAGACCTTTAATTTTCATGTTGGGCGACATTTTATTAGGAAATTTGTTTTTAAAAATTCTTAACACGTTATTCGTCCTAAGGCCGTCTAGGTTCATTCATTTATCATCAACAATGTGACGTGCCCTTCAGGACGCACTAGGTTCTCCAAGGGTGCCACTCACCTTAATCTGTTTCTGTTGCACGACGTGCCCTTCATAACACACTACATGCTCCAAGGGTGCCACTCGCCTCTTTCCATTTTTATTGTGTGAAGTTTCCTTCAAGACGCACCATGTGATCCAAGGGTGCCACTCGCCTCTTGACTGACTTGGTAGACATAAAAAAACCCTAGAGTCAATACTCCACCAGGTGAACTTGTGGGAGACTAAGGGCCTCTAAGGAATAAGTCCCCCGCCTTATTGCGCACCCCTTAGAATCATCGTGAGCGACTGTCGCAGTCTGCCTTCACAGCATCGTGGGTCCTCTCAAACTAGGTAAATGTTAAACTACAGTTCGAGCCACAGCGGGAGTGCTAGTAGGCTATGGCAGGGCTGCTGTCCACACCTCTCCCACAACATCTCTGGTAGTCATGCATGACCCCTCTACTCCACATGTGAGTCTGGTCGGCAAGCTATCGTCATCCTGCATCATCGACGAATCATGTCAGCAATATATCCATAATCATATCATCTAATTAGATACACTAATATTACATATAAAACAATCAAACCCCAATGGTTCACTCCCCGACTCAATCTGAAGTTCAAGGGGTTCCATCGATGCCTCTGCATCCTCGAGTTCCAAAATCTTGCACACTCAGTAAAATGGAATCAATAGCACCTATCTATGTCAATGCAGTAAAACAACATGTCATCAACCCATAACGCCTCATAATCAAAATCAATGTTTTAATAGCATAATAATTTAGATCACTTGCGAGCAAGTGTCCTCAAAGAAAACGTTTGCTTAGTGCGCAAGAGTGGGATGTTACATACACCCCCTCTTGGTCTAAACTTCGTCCCAAAGTTTCATAGCATAAGTGCTGAAATAATGTGTATCAGAGTATGATAAGTCTATCTATCAAACAAAATGGAAACTGTTGGCGAATATCATATGTGTCCTCCTAGGTCACCGAGTGCGGACTATAACTGAACCACTAGACCTTGAACTGCTCCACCGTTCAACGTCGTAGTTGTCGAATGAGATGATCCAAGATGCAGATCAACTTAGCAGTGAGCGCCCCCTCATTCGACACCCGCCAGGTGCTCAAGTCAAAACATGTGTAGGATTACTAAACAAAATGTCTCAAATAGAGACATGAAATACATCGTGCAAAATGCCTCAAGAATCAGGCAAGTCTAGTCAATAGGCCACAAGCCTCTCCTTTCCACAATCTCGTAGGTTACCATGAACCTATGAGATAGTTTAGCCCCTTTTTCCAACTGGATCGAACTCTTATGCGGTTTCAACCATAAGAATACTCGATCGCCACATAATAAATATGGTCAAAATGACGCGCATCGACATAACTGTTCTGTCAATCCTGTGCTTCCTGGATCCTTTGTCTTATATCTTGCATTTACACTACCATTTCTTGGATCGCTTTTGGTCCCACCAGGACCTTATCGTCAAGCTAATCCCAACTCAAAGGCGTCTGACACAGTCTCCCATAAAGAAACTCGAAGGGCACCATCTTAATGGTGATTTGGTAACTATTATTATAAGCGAATTCCACCAATGGAAAGCATTCTTCCCAACGCTTTTGCTAGTCCATCACGTACATGCGCAACATGTCCTCCAAGGTCTGGTTCGTTCGTTCGGTCTGCCCGTCAGTCTTCGAGTGATACGCCGTACTAAAGTTAAGTTGGGTTCCTAAGGCCTCTTGGAAACTCATCCAAAATCGTCCAGTAAACATCGATCCTCGATTGGATATAATCCTCTTAGGCACACCATGTAGCCTCACAATATCATCGATGAAAACTCTAGCTATGTCAGGTGCCTGATACGTCGTACGCACGGGAATAAAGAGATCACTCTTCATTAGAGTGTCTACTACTATGAAAATAGAGTTGTGTCTCCTTTTCGTCAGTGGAAATATAACAATAAAATCCATCTAAATAACCTCCCATTTCGATTCTGGAATAGTGTGTGGTCATCTTAATCCTGCTGGGTGTCCATGTTCAGCCTTTACCTACTGGCATTCTAGACATATGGTCACCTAGTTCACTATGTCTGCCTTCATTCCCTTCCAAAAGAATAAGGGTTTACGATCTGCCCTCATCTTCGTGACTCCCCGGTGAGCCATGCACACTACTCTATGAGCCTCATTTAGGATCAAGCTCCTCAACTCGTCGTTCGATGGTATGTAAATCCTATTCTTAAACCTCAATAATTCATCGTCATCAAACGTAAATCCTTCAAATCTTGGAACCATCATTTTGTTTTGTCCGATAAAACCCTCGACCTCTTGTACCAGTCATTATCACGCTGTAAAGTTAGAAACTTTTCACATTGATTCATCTGAAGAGGAAACACTGAAAAGATGCATGGTATTCGACTCAATGCATATGCCACTCAGTTCACTGCACCTTTTATGTAAGTAATCTTGAAGTCATACTCGCTATGCAATTCTGACCAATGTCGTTGTCGCGCATTCAGGTCACTTGCGTACAGATGTGCGGTAGTCCACAGTGGTCCATCTTTAGTTCAAATTTTCATCCAACAAGGTATTGTCTCCAAACCTTCAAGGCCTGATCAATGGCTAACAACTCCAAATCGTGCGTCGCATAGTTAGCCTCATGCCTTCTTAGTCTCCTCGAGATGCAGGCGATCACTTGTCTGTCTTGCATCAAGACTTTGCCTAAGCCTTCCTTGGATGCGTCAGTGCATACCAAGAAGTCTGCGTCCATGTTAGGGACCTTTAGTATCGGTGTTGTTTTCAACAACTCCTTGATCCTCCGAAATGCTTCCGCGCATTTCTCGGTCCAAAGAAACTTCTTGTTTTTCTTCTGCAATTCTGTGATCGGATTTGCTATTTTTAAAAATCCCTTGATGAACCGTCGATAGTATCCTGCTAAACCCATGAATCTATGCACTTCTGGGAAATTCGTTGGCGCAAGCCATTCCATAATAGCCTCTACCTTTGTTGGATCCACGACGATGCCTTCGCCGGAGATGCCATGCCCTAAGTAGTAAATATTCAATTGATAAAAAGAGCATTTGGACAACTTCCCATACAGTTTGTGCTCTCGCAAACACTGTAGTACCAAGCGTAAGTGATCTTCATGCTCCTCCATCATCCGAGAGTAAATCAAAATATCGTCAATGAATACTTGGACGAACTTGTCCAAGTACTCGCGAAACATCCCGTTCATTAAACTCATAAATACCCCTAGGGCATTTGTCAGTCCAAACGGTAAAACAATAAACTCGTAATGTCCAAACCTCATTTTAAAGGCGGTATTAGGGACGTCATCTTCCTTAATATGCAACTGGTGGTATCCTGATCGTAAGTCGATCTTTGAGAACAGCATCGTGCCCTTCATTTGATCAAACAAATCATCAATCCTTGGAAATGGATAATGATTCTTGATCGTTTCCTTGTTCAACTCCTATAACTTCAGGGTCGACATATGATAAGGCGTTCTAGCTATTCGTTCAATTCCCGGTTTTAGGTCTATAGTAAACTCCAATTCCCTCCCCAGTGGAATCCTAGGTAACTCCTCCGGAAATATGTCCGCAAACTCTCTCACCACCGGAAGGTGTTCTAGACCTTCCGCTACTCCCTTATTGTTTAACACAAGGATCGCATAAAGATTGCACCCCTTGTGCATGCTCTTCTGTAGCTGTAAGGAAGAGATGAACCTCAGGGAAACTCCCTTGTTCTGTCCTACAGTCAGACGTCTCTATCCCTCATCATAGACCAATCTCAATTGTTTCATCTTGCAGTTGAGTATTGCCTCATGTGCTTCCAACCAGTCCATACTGATCACAACGTCATAAGATCCTAAGAGTGTGACGTACAGGTTAGACCTGGTGACAAACTCTCCCAGGTTAAGGGTACAACCTGTAACATTTCCTCCAACCCTCTGTTTGGCTCTCAAATCCATCTCTATGAAGTTAAAATCATCATGTTCGACTGCCTTTACCTTAACCCTTTTTAGCGTTGCACCCGAAATGAAACTCTCGGTAGCACCAAGATCTATCAAAATACTAAGGGTCTAGTCAGTGATGGTACCCAATTTCTCGAGCATAGTCAATTGGTGCTCTTCCTGGAGGTTATTCACCATTGCATAAAACCGATGGGCCTTTCCCATATCTCCCATGGTAGTGGGTCCATCTGATCTTAACGCTCTAGTCCTCTCCACCGGGTAGTCGCGTGCGTTGGTAGTGTGGCTCCCCACACGTCCAACACCCCTTCTTCGGTCCAGTATTCCTGGTACCCAAAGTAGAAGATGAATTCTAACAATAAGTCCAAACTCAAAATTCTTGACCTTAAGTTTTTGTGTAACTTGGTGCAGAGCATATCGAAGTAGCTCCAAAACGGGCCTCATACTCAGGCACCGTGCCGCTACCTTGTCGCACGGCATCGAACTCGTTGAGCTGACGCTCAATGAATTTTTTAGAAACATACATCTCCAGGAACCATCCCTCAAATAGTTCCCATGACACATTGCCAATGGCCATGCTCAAAAGGGGCAAGAGTGTCTTCCGCCATAAAAGAGCACTCCCCTTCAGTCGAAAGACCACCATGTGGACCTTCATGCTGGAGGTCGTAAACGCGAATTCTGAAGCACATGCCTTTCTCTACATTTATGATTCGATGACACCATCGTCTGTGACACTCATGGACGCTAGAACTCATCTCTCTCGAGATCTTAGAGGATGCTAATGGTACTATCTATTGCGCATTGTGGACACTCAAGGGCGCCCTCTAAATGAAATCTCCACGAGGACACGTTAAGGTTTTTACTTAACGCGAGGGTTAATACTCACAATTTTACTGTAGTGGAAAGCCTGGTGATCCACATTCATAGGGTTGAACCCGCTCTGATACCATATGTAACGACCCCTCTTCGTTACGACTACAAGAAAACAACAGTGCAATTTTTTTTTTTTTTTTTTGGGGGGGTTTGGAAGAAAGGCGAGGACAACGACAGTTAACCACACCACTGACGACGAACGTAAGCACGCATTCCATGAAAATGGGCAACGATGACTCCACTCACTAACAGAAGGGAAACTGGGTGAATCAAGCATAGAACAACAAGGAGGAACAGCTACCCACCCGACACAACACGACCACGCCTACAAGCTAAGGGAAAACATCCCCATCTTGATGCAACATCCAAACGACAAGGACTAGAACCTCTAGGCACATGAACCCATTGCCTGAAGGCATTCAACCCATGCCATAAAGCAACTGGCAATGCTTGACAACACTCACATAGAATGCACCGACTGCAGCCAAGTTCTCGCTCGCTGCTATCCCATAGGGCATGCCATGATCCTGTCATCAGGAGTCATGCCATTCCCAGGTGATAGAGGCGTCAATAACCTTGGCGCAACATAAGCTATCCAGACGGAGGACTCTAGACAAACTGATGTGCTAGGAACCGAACACTGATAAGAAAAACCACACCCATACCTCAACAACAGGTTGACGAAACGTCAGAGGAAGAAGACAAGGGATGACGGAAGCCAATACATGACATCGTCCTTGACCCAGCCAATCACCCAGTCTAAAAAAGTCAATGAATACAATCTATTTTAACATGGGTTCCATTCTAAATAGGGCACATCAAAGTTACAATTAGTCAATAATGCACCCGCTAATTTAACATTAATACAATCAATCTTGCAAGTCTAAGTAAGAAATACTTAAACTATAATTATAAATACCATCTAACCTCCATTATAATCAATTTAGCAAGTCTAAAATTGGCAATCTAGTCTTTACTCACCAAACTAATTTGAATCATTAATACAACTTAATTCGGTAAATCTACATTAATCCAAAATCTCCATCCAACTATCCATTAACCTGAATAACAATATTAACAAGCTTAATGTAGGATGCTACTATTATAACACCTATGAACAATTTAATCTCAACATGTAGTCTAGCTATATTGTCCGAACTAATAATACTAGTTGTATGTTATCATTGAGAAGGAAACTACTAACTACTAACATCGTTGTCGCAATATAAGGCAATTAGCATAGCAGTTACCTAACGATTAAATTAGCAATAACAAGGCCATTTACATGATTGTTATGATAACAAGTAATAAAGAAATAACAAGGCATTTAACGTGTTAGTTAACATGTAATTCATATATCAGTAACAAGGCAATTCACATGACTGTTAACATAACAATTAATAGCACAATAACAAAGCGATTTACCTAACTGTTAACCATTTAATCAATAAGAATGAATCTACTGACCATTAACATTGTTGTAGAAATTGTTCTGGCCATTAATAAGGCAAGTAATACAACATTTAGTATTGCAATTAACATGGAAATTAACAGAAAAGGAAACGACTGACCATTAACGTTGCAGTAGCAATTGTTCTGGTGTTTAATATGACTAACACATAACAATGAATCTAGTAATAACAAGGCAATTAATGGACCCAAGACATCGTTGTAGCCATTATTGGCATTTCCAGGTTAAAGGGGCAGTCAACAATTGAGGCAAACTCGAGGCCTTTCAACCGCAAACACAACCCACAATTGGTATCAAATTCGGGGTGGATAACAGGAAAAACAGTCATCTAAATCATGGCAATTTTATGGTCAATTAAGGCGGCAACACAGTCAATTTATAATTATCAAAAATGTGTTCATTCCAGCAAGTAAAGTTATGATTTAAATGGCTAAATCGTGGGTGATTTCTACAGCAACACAGTCAACTTCTTATTATCAAAAACGTGGTCATTCTAGCAAGTAAAGTTATGATTTAAATGGCTAAAATTGTGGGTGATTTCTACAGCAACACAGTCAACTTCTAATTATCAAAAACGTGGTCATTCCAGCAAGTAAAGTTATGATTTAAATGGCTAAAATTGTGGGTGATTTCTACAACAATATAGTCCACTTCTAATTATCAAAAACGTGGTCATTCCAGCAGGTAAAGATACGATTTAAATGGCTAAAATCGTGGGTGATTTCTACAGCAACACAATCCACTTCTAATTATAAAAAACAAGGTCATTCCAGCAAGTAAAGTTATGATTTAAATGGCTAAAATCTTGGGTGATCAATTCTGGTAATAAAAACCTGTGTAATGAAATCATGATGGTATAACACTGGTAACCGTGCAGAAATAAAAATTCGTGAAAAATTGTGGAAAAAAAACTGAGTATTAAAATCGTGGAAATTAAATTCGTGGTAACAATAGAAAATGTAGACAATGATAAATGTTTTCAAACGCCTTGGATACCAATACAAAATGCAGACATGAATCAATTTGTTTTTCCATCACCCAAATACCCATACAAAATGAAGACATGAATCAATTTGTTTTTCCATTGCCAGAATACCAATACAAAATACAAACATGAATCAATTCGTTTTTCCATTTCCATAATACCAATACAAAATGCAGACATGAATCAAGCCCTATTTCCATTGCCAGAATACCAATACAAAATGAAGACATGAATCAATTCGTTTTTCCATTGCCAGAATACCAATACAAAATGCAGACATGAATCAATTCGTTTTTCCATTGCCAGAATACCAATACAAAATGCAGACATGAATCAATCCGTGTTTCCATTGCCAGAATACCAATACAAAATGCAAACATGAATCAATTCGTTTTTCCATTGCCAGAATATCAATACAAAATGCAGACATGAATCAATTATTTTTTCCATTGCTAGAATACCAGTACAAAATGCATACAACAATAAGAGAACCGAAAGGATCCAATCATCCAAGGAAAACAACGGAGGTAGACGACTGATAGGTTCTCCATTTTCTCATCATCCTCGCACAGAAAGGCATGGCATTAAGATCCATAGGTCTATTAACGCTGAAGAAACAACCATAGATCAGGCTCCTAGCCGACTACCCAGGTGAGGACTGATGATCTAGGGATGATACGCAAAATCACCACAATGGTCACAATCAAACACCACAAGGAGGTCAACACATGTGGGGAAACAAAGTCCATGGGAGTCAATCAATCATCGAGCTAGCCTATGGAATAAATTCAGTCATCAATCTAGACAATCAGTTTACTTACTCCATTAAACATGCAGATTGAAGCATAAATCCTTCAACAATCTACCATACAAAAATGAAGAGAGTGTATTGTTTCTTGATCGCCCGCTCTGAGTGACGTCCCGCGCGCTCCTTGCAACTCCTGCTTGCTGATCGGCGAGACTTCACCGGTACCTCCCAACCAATTCTAGGGGTACTCTTCTTCCCCCTTAGCCTCCCGAGCCGCAAAGGGGCCACACACACTATCCATAGATTCAACTAGCTCCCAGCTCGCCTCGCAAGGCTGAGCTATCACTCCTCACTGAGCTGGGTATCCCAACCCCCACAAGCTAAGTCAATCAAGTAGAGATTTCTACAGCATAACGTTACGCAAACAGAAGAGCTCCTTCATCCTTCTCCACCCTTCATTATATAGAATTTCGAAGTCCCTTACTTTCCTAAAATCTCATTTAATTAAGTTTTTAAAAATTAAATCCTAAAAATTCCTCCCCGTACAAGTGTCACCCATCCCCGTCATTCCTCCA
>JASDQU011030020.1:14463-32865 GCA_032191745.1 Picea mariana | reverse complement strand
TAGATTAGATAGTTTTAGAGCGCAAGAGGGAAATGGGATATAGACACCCTCATTGTGTATTGTAAGATAGATTATGAGCATGATACAAAAGAAGAGAAAGAGCATGCAGAGAGCTGTGTAAGAACACCCATGTACAGATATTTGAATTAATAGAAAGAGCTTTGATTCAAATTCATGGTGTCGTGTTTGTTCTCAGTGTATGTATGTTGAATGTTATGCTCATGAATGTTTACTTCCTATTATACAGTAGCTTTATATGCTGTGTATATGATATCATGTTTTGAGTTTGAAGTCTGAGAGGAAGTAGGAATGAGTTTCAATTGTTTCTCTATCTGAGCAAGAGTTCCTGCAAGGAGTGCAGTTGAAGTTGTTCACAAGGAGTGCATTGACAAAGGGTTCAGATAGGGTAACTTTTGTTCTCATTCACCCAAAAGTGCATTTGGGGTACAGGAGCTGTGCAAGGAGTGTGCAGGCCGAGGAAAGTCTTAGAGCCATGAATCTGAGCAAAGTATTGAGAGACTATTGTTGCAGGTGTGCATAGAGTCGAAGTATTCCACACTTGGAGGTGTTTGAAGATTTCCGCGAGTGGGAGCAAGAGGCTTCTCTAAAAGACACGGAGTCGTGGAAAAGCTTAGGAAGGATAAGGCCTTTGAAACTGTTGAAGGACAGCGCAGGGAAGTTGTGACTGGAAATATTAAGGAGGAATCGTAAATTTGTGCCACAGGTGGACAAGTTTGTGGAGGAACACTTAGTTCATTCATAGGAATCGTCAAGGAAGGAACGGACGGTCGAAATTCTCTGAGGAGGATTCACGAAACCCTGTGAGCCGTTAGATCTCGCGAAAGAGCAGGGAAGATACGGTAAGTATTCCCAAATGTTCTAAGCTCAGGAGGAGTAGGACCGTAGATCTAAGCCACAGGAGCCGTTAAATTCGTAAGGGAATCCCTATTTCAGGATTTCGTGGGTGGAAGTCCCGTAAACTTTGCAACGGGAACCGTGATATCATGAAACGCAAAGTCCCGAAGGCTAAAAGGATGGTGTGGGGCAAGAAGGAGTGGCGAGGCGGACAAGTGGCAAATTATCGTCGCGGAGTCAAAGTCCGTTGACCGTTTTGGGATTTTGTGGAGTGAAGTTCTGAAACGTTTGCATTAGGATTCGCGATATAGCGAAGTCCGAAGTCCTGATGGAGTGAAGGACCATTGAAAGGTCAAAGTTGCGAGCGCATTGTATTTTCGGTAAATCGAGATTTGGGAGTCGAGGAGGTGAGTTGCTCGACATCGCGATCGCCAAAATCGCGATAAGAAGAAATCCGAGAGAGAGAGAAACAAGGTTAGAGTTGACTGTTATCAGGATTTCGGAGATAGAGGGACAAAGCGCTTGACCATTGGATTCGCGAGGGTGCGAAGTTCAATCTCCCAAGCACAAGGGGGATTTCACGAAGTTCACTGTGGGTGCAGATTTCCCGAAAGGGAAATAGAAGAACCGTTTTAGAGTTCTTTGGGGCCGAGAAGATAGAAGATCTTGTTGGCGTGGACCTTCCGACCTGCGGGTTGAGGGAGGTAGTTGCGTCATCATTTTTAGTATCAGAGCATAGAAAGGTTCTTTGCTTTCTGTAGCAGAGAAGAGGAGGATTCATCATGCCGCCAAGGAGAAGAGATAGACAATCACCTGATTCAGAGGATAGGGAAATGCTGAGAAGAAGGGGTAGGCAGATGACTGATCCAGCCATGGAGAGAGAGATGCATGATCTACGAGCCAGACTCAAAGACATGGAAACAACACAAAGGTGTACAGTGAGTGCTGGGGATCTTAGTGATTCCGAAAGTGAAATTGAAGTAGAACATGAAGAAGAAGTTGCAGCCGAAGATGCCGCAAACGAGCGATTGATTAGAGCTATTGCAAGAATGGGTGCAAGAGCAAAAATGGACATTCCAGTTTACGAGGGAAACTTGGATGCAGAGGAGCTTCTAGACTAGTTTAGAGCTCTAGACCAATACTTTGACTATAAAGATGTCGAAGAGGACAAGAAGGTCAAGCATGTTGTCACAAGATTGAAAGTACATTCAGCATTGTGGTGGGATGAACTACAAGAAGACAGACACTGCAAAGGCAAGCAAAAGATTAAAAGCTGGGATAGAATGATCGCGAAGATGAAGGTGAAATTCATCCCCAGAGATTACCAGATTACTCTGTTCAGGAGGATGTAGAACCTGAGACAGAAGCTGATGTCAGTAAAAGAATATACTGAATAATTCTATAGACTGAACATCAGGGTAGGTCATCGAGAGAGAGATGATGAAAAGGTTTCCAGATACACGAATGGCCTGAGATACGATATTCAGGATGAGATGATCATGTTGACCATCCGAACGATGGAAGATGTTTATCAATTGGCTCTGAAAGCTGAAGAGAAGCTGAGCTGGAAGCAGAGTCAAAGAGGTCGAGGAAGAAGTCAGCACAGAGGCAAATAAGTTGCCCAGGATAAATATTAGAAGCCCAAGGAGGACTGGAAGAAACCTCATACTCGAACCGAGAGAGGTGGAAGTTCACAGTGAGAGAAATATGCTGAACAGAGAGGAAAACATACTGAGCAGAGAGGAGAGTATGCTGATAACAATACTTTTCCTCATACTAGAGGTAGAGGAAGAGGAAGAGGTGGAGTAATAACATGCTTCACATGTGGAAATAATGGACACAAGTCTTACGAGTGTCCTGATAAAAAGAAAGAAGGAGGAGAAGTTCACATCACCGAAGCACAGAGGTGGGATGTTGAGGCAGAAGATGCTGAAGGCGGAAGATCGATGATGATGAAAAAGATATTTTGACACCAAAGAAAGAGGTGGAGAGTTCAGTCCAAAGGAACAGACTTTTTCGGACTGCTTGCAAAACCAGAGATAGGGTATGCAAGGTCATTGTAGATAGTGGAAGCACTGATAATCTTGTTTCAGCCGAGATGGTAGAAAAGATGGAGCTAGAGACGATTGATCATTCAAGCCCATACAGAGTTTCGTGGCTACAAAAAGGACATCAGGTAACTGTCACTAAACAGTGCTTAGTTGAATTCAAGATAGGAGGATATAATCATAAGATACTTTGTGATGTTATTCCCATGGATGTTTGTCATCTATTGCTAGGTATACCATGGAAATATGACAGGAATGTGATTCATGATGGGAGAATGAACACATACACCCTAGAGAAGAATGGGAGAACTCACATGTTACTTCCAATCAAGGACAAGGAGGTGAAGCCTGAAGTAAGCAACACTGTACTTCTTATGAGTGGGAAGGAACCTCTTACAGAGGTAAAGAAGAAAGAATAACCACAATTTATTGTGGTTAGGAAACTGAGGATTTTTTTGACCAACACGAGGGTAGATGATTTACCAGAAGAGATTCAGAAACTGCTGGAAGAGTTCGCTGACATAGTAGTGGACGAATTACCTCGTTCGTTGCCACCGATCAGAAGTGTTTGTCATCACATTGATTTCATACCAGGAGCCAGTTTACCAAACAAAGCCATGTATAGATTGATGCCGCAAGAGAGTGAGGAGGTCAAAAGACAAGTCCAAGATTTGTTGGACAAAGGATTGGTCAGGGAAAGCTTGAGTCTGTGTGTTGTTCCAACAGTACTCAGTCCGAAGAAAGACGGAGGCTGGAGGATGTGTACTGAATCTAGGGCGATCAAAAAGATAACCATTAGGTATAGATTTCCATTGCCAAGGATGGATGATCTGATGGATTGCTTGAGTGGAGCAAAATTATTTTCAAAGATTGATTTGAAAAGTGGTTATCATCAAATTCGCATGAGAGAAGGTGATGAATGGAAGGCAGCATTCAAAACCAACGAAGGGTTGTATGAATGGCTTGTTATGCCATTTGGCTTAACAAATGCACCGAGTACCTTCATGAGATTGATGAACGAAGTCCTGAAGGATTTCATCGGAAAATTTGTTATCATATATCTTGATGATATACTGATTTTCAGCAGAACGGAGGTTGAACATCTGAAGCATTTGGCTACAGTGATGAGAAAATTACAGTAGGAGAAGTTGTTGATAAATATGAAAAAGTCCTCATTCATGAAAACAGAGCTCATTTATTTGGGGTTTGTCATTTCTATAGATAAATTGAATATGGATCCAGAAAAGGTGGAGGTAATCAAGAATTGGCCATCACCGAAGAATATTTTTGAGGTGAGAAGTTTTCACGGATTAGCTAGTTTCTACCAAAAATTCATCAAGAATTTCAGTGGAATTAGTGCAGCGATGATGGATATAGTGAAGAAGAGACATAAGTATTTTCACTGGACAGAAAAAGCTGAAAGGATTTTTAATCTGTTGAAGAGGAAGATCACGGAACAACCAATTTTGGTGCTGCCGGATTTCCAAAAGACATTTCAAGTGAAATGCGATGCAAGTAGGTTTGCAATAGGGGTAGTCTTGAGTCAAGAAGGCATGTCGATAGCATACTTCAGCGAGAAGCTAAATGAAGTGAAAGTGAAGTACTCCACTTATGACAAGGAGTTTTATGCTATCATTCAGGCACTGAAGAAATGGAGGCATTACTTGATCCCAAAAGAGTTTGTCCTATACAGTGACAATCATGCATTGCAGTTTGTGACTCAACAGGAAAAGTTGAATCAGAGACATGTTAAATGGGTTGAATATATGAAGAATTTCCCTTTTGTGATAAAACATATTTCTGGTACTGCTAACACAGTTGCTGATGCCTTGAGCAGGAAGTGTTTGTTGTTGCAGGAGTTCAAAGTCAAAACATTGGGTTTTGATGATCTCAGGGACATGCATAAAGATGATCCAGATTTTAAAGAGGCGTATGAAGCAGCTGAGAATCCAGTTCTCAGAGATAGGAGCCAATGGGTAGAATACATGATCCAGGAAGGATTACTATTTAAAGGTAATCAATTGTGTATTCCAAAATTCTCCACGAAGGAGACCTGTTGAAGGAGAAACACGGTGGAGGATTGGCCGGACACTTCGGTCATAACAAGACATTCGCAAAGCTAAGTGAGTCATACTTTTGGCTGGGAATGTGATCAGAGGTCAAGATATTTGTGGACAGATGCAGGATTTGTCAGCATTCGAAAGGAAGGAGGCAGAATGTAGGGTTTTATCAACCATTGCCCATACCTGAGAAGCCGTGGGATGAAATCAGCATGAATTTTATATTGGGGTTGCCAAAAACACAAAGAGGATTTGATTGAATCTTTGTGGTGGTGGATAGATTTTCCAAGATGGCACATTTTATTCCATGTCAGAAAACCAGTGACGCAACGCACATTGCAAACCTGTTTTTCAAAGAAGTCATTCGACTTCATGGATTACCAAGAAGCATAGTTTCAGATCGAGACACGAAGTTTGTGGGACACTTCTGCAGGACCTTATGGAAGAAGCTGGGGACTAACTTGTTGTTCAGTTTAGCCTATCATCCTTAGACGGATGGACAGACAGAAGTGGTAAACAAAAGTCTGGGAGACTTGCTGAGGAGCTTGGTGATAGAACACCACAGCTAGTGGGACAATATATTACCATAGATGGAGTTTGCTTATAACGAATTAGTAAACAGAAGCACAGGGCAGAGTCCATTTTATATTGTTTATGGCATGCAGCCGAGAGGAATTTATGAGCTGAGGGATTCAAAACAGACTGCGACTAGAAGCGCTAGTGCAGAAGATTTCACAGAAGCAATGGAGGAACTTCACAGACAAGTGAAGGATCGATTGCAGAATTCAAATCAAGCATATAAGCGCAGAGCAGATCAACATAGAAGACAAATTTAGTTTGAAGTTGGTGATTTTATTCTGGCACATTTGAGAAAGGAAAGGTTCCCGAGAGGAACATACAATAAACTGAAGATGAAGAAAATCAGACCATGTAGGGTCTTGAGGAAATTCGGGGCAAATGCTTACGAGATTGAATTACCAGATGGGATTAGAATTTCTCTGATATTCAATATATCAGATTTGTACCCATATAAAGCTGAGGAAGCAAGGATAGGAAATGAGCAGCCAGAGGTGCAGTGGCAAAAGAAAATGCCAGTTGCAGAAAATCCATAGATGGAGCGCATACTGGATAAACGAATTGGTAAGAAGACCNCGATTAGAATTTCTCTGATATTCAATATATCAGATTTGTACCCATATAAAGCTGAGGAAGCAAGGATAGGAAATGAGCAGCCAGAGGTGCAGTGGCAAAAGAAAATGCCAGTTGCAGAAAATCCATAGATGGAGCGCATACTGGATAAACGAATTGGTAAGAAGACCAGAAGAAAATAATATTTTGAGTATTTGGTCAAATGGAAGGGCCATCCAGTTGAAGATGCCAGTTGGGAGAATGAAGCAGAAATCCAAAGGCATGGACAGACCATGCACGAGCTCATGGATAGCATGCAGGAGCATCGCCAACATCCAGCGAGCCAACGTGGAGAAACCAGACAGCTGGACAAGCCCAATGCACATTTTGAATTTTCCCTTGAAGTTGATGCACCGAACATAAATGTGGCAATTTAATGAAGTCGCACTTGTAAAATGTAAATGGACCTTGAGCGATTCTCTCTCGTCCTTAGTAGATGGAGGCATTTATGAAATTAAATGTAAGTAGGTAGAATTGAATGTGTAGATTAGACAGTTTTAGAGCGCAAGAGGGAAACGGGATATACACACCCTCATTGTGTATTGTAAGATAGATTATGAGCATGATACATAAGAAGACAAAGAAGAGCAAGAGCATGCAGAGAGCTGTGTAAGAACACCCATGTACAGATATTTGAATTAATAGAAAGAGCTTTGATTCAAATTCATGGCGTCGTGTTTGTTATCTATGTATGTATCTTGAATGTTATGCTCATGAATATTTACTTCCTGTTATACAGCAACTTTATATGCTGTGTATATGATTTCATGTTTTGAGTTTGAAGTTTGAGAGGAAGTAGGAATGAGTTTCAATTGTTTCTCTATCTGAGCAAGAGTTCCTGCAAGGAGTACAATTGAAGTTGTCCGCAAGGAGTGCGTTGACAAAGGGTTCAGATAGGGTAACTTTTGTTCTCATTCACCTAGAAGTGCATTTGGGGTACAAGAGCCGTGCAAGGAGGGCGCAGGCCGAGGAAAGTCTCAGAGCCATGAATCTGAGAAAAGTATTGAGAGACTGCTGCTGCAAGTGTGCGCAGAGTCGAAGTATTCCACACTTGGAGGTTTTTGAAGATTTCCTCAAGGAGTGCGAGCAAGAGGCTTCTCTAAAAGATGTAGAGTCATGGAAAATCTCAGGAAGGATAAGGCCTTCAAAACCATTGAAGGACAACATAAGGCAGTTGTGACTAGAAATATTAAGGAGGCGTCGTAAGTTTGCACCGCAGGTGGACAAGTTTGTGGAGGAACACTTAGTTCATTCGCAGGAATCGTCAAGGAAGGAACGGATGGTCGGAATTCTCTGAGGAGGATTCGCGAAACCCCGTGAGCCGTTAGATCTCGCGGAAGACTAGGGAAGATACGACAAGTATTCCCGAAGGTTCAAAGCTCAGGAGGAGTAGGACCGTAGATCCAAGCCACAGGAGCCGTTGGATTCGCAAGGGAATCCCTATTTTGGGATTTTGTGTGTGGAAGTCCCATAAACTTTGCAACAAGAATCGAAATATCATGAAACGCGAAGTCCTGAAGGCTAAAAGGATGGTGTGGGGCCAGAAGGAGTGGCAAGGCGGACAAGTGTTATATTATCGTTGCGGAGTCAAAATCCGTTGACCATTTTGGGATTTCATGGAGTGAAGTTCCAAAACTTTTGCATTAGGATTCGTGATATAGGGAAGTCTGAAATCCCGATGGAGTGAAGGACCGTTGAAAGGTCAAAGCTGCGAGCACATCATAGTTTCAGTAAATTAGGATTCAGGAGTCGAGGAGGCGAGTTGCTTGACATTGCGATCACCGAAATCGCGATAAGAAGAAATCTGAGAGAGAGAGAAACAGGGTCAGCGTTGACTATTATCAGGATTTCGGAGACAGAGGGACAAAGCGCTTGACCATTGGATTCGCAAGGGTGTGAAGTCCGATCTCCCAAGCACAAGGGGGATTTCAAGAAGTTGACTGTGGGTGCAGATTTCCTGAAAGGGAAATAGAAGAATTGTTTTAGAGTTCTTCGGGGCCGAGAAGAGAGAAGATCCTATTAGCATAGACCTTCCGACCTGCGGGTTGAGGGAGGTAGCTGCATCATCAAAATGTCCATGCCCACTGGTGTTGTCTGTTGGGTTTCCTCCACAATGGGTGTGGGGCTTGCTGGTGTTGTATCATGAGATGATATTTCCTCCACATTGACGACTTCTAGAGGCTGAGATGGTTTTTGTTTGCTTCCTTGTGGTTGCGATGGTGCTCTGGTGCTGCTTCGAGGTTCTCTGGTGGTTTGGCTCGGTTCTCCCTTTTTGGGTGGTGCCATGGTGGTAAATATGTCGTTCACTGAGCTTAGTGGCTTTTGAAACCTTTGCAACCTTAACTCTGTTCTTTGTATGCTATATCTCTATGTGCCTTTCCTGATTTCACAATATCCTTTCCGCTCCTCTCATGGTTGCTTTGGATCGGGGTCATGTGAATCTTGTCGAAGACGTTACCATGATTGTGTTTTAATTGAATCGTTGGTTCCAATGTACATGCCATTGATTTCCCTTACCGTCGCCAATTGGCGCGATTAATGTGACATCTCGTCAGTCATTTCTTGCATTCAATTCTTATAGTCGCTGTCAGTTGGCACTTCTTTTGCCGTATATGCCTTTCCCAATGTTTCCTCTTTGTAATGATCGTTCGCCTTGCCCCCGTCGAGCTAGCACTTTCAAGTGTGCATTTTCATTCTCTTTTCAGTGCACTATACCTCTTTTGTTATCTTGTGATGTCTGACAGGAAGCAACATTTTTTTATATTTTTACCTCCTTTCGAATGAGGACTACAACAGAACCATTTGTTCATTTTCCCCTTTCTCTTTAGACATTTACCACTACAGATTGACCCTGGTTCATAACCAAGAGTCTTCCCAACAAAATCCCTTAAAACTATCGGCCCCTCTGGTTACCCAGAAGGCAATGCAATAAACAGAGTGCACTACACAGTCTCACCCGAGATAACTCTTATGGGTGGATGCAATACACATGTTCTTGCAACCTGCGACTGAGCAATATCTTTACTTGTATGTCTCAACCTTTATTTAGTCTATTTAACATTCTGGTATAAAATTTATTCTACGTATGCATGTAAACTACCAGATCTACTTAATCACTTCATCCATTCAACATTCATCAATTAATCAGACACAAAGACACATTCATTCAATTCCACAACACAATGTTACCATGGTTCACCCCCACCTGGTCTACGCCCACAAATATCCGGCTCTCAACCTTTTATTATGGTTTAGAAAGATATCACGTTGCGCATGGTTACATTCTTGGTTCTTACTCCCCTCCACAGGCTCCTCGATCCCTGCGAGGCTAACTAGATTGCACAAGGATCCTCATCCTACGATCTAACCCTCAAGATCTAGTCGCTCACTCCTTCCTTCACTCAACAACTTAAGGATTTGTACAGTCCTTACAATATTCTTTCTCTCTCTCTCTCTCACCTCTATTCGCCTATTGTCCTCTCTTTTTCCTCTCATAATTACTACTTATTTATATTTATGTCTCGCCGACCATTACAATGTATTAAAAAAACCCTAACCCTAGCGTCGTTAGGTCTTCCATGCATGTGTGCATGTTGCTTTTCCTTCCAGCTGTCTCTTTCCTCTTGCATGTCTTTCTCCCCAGAATAAAATTTCTTTTTAATTCGGCCTACTTCCAACATAGACCCTCCTCATAGCATGAATCAATTAGATTGGTAAAATAAGATTTAGTATTGCATTTAATTGGTCTAGGAGGATATGTTAAATTGATACCTGTTTGATAGTGATGATGATCTAGATGAATTTAAAATTCCTATTGATCACATGCCAAAAGACGTGCACATGCATTTCAAATTCTACGATCTCCCATATTGGAACATACTTAGAGTGGCACATTTATTTGTTATAATGCATGTGTTGAAGAATCTATTAGATTCTCTTTGGAAACATATTTCTTCCATTAAGAAAGATATAAATCCATCTAGAAGAGGTTTCGTCATGTCAAAGGAAAAGACATATATACGTGAGAAAGAACCAACTAATGTGGATGGTCAAACAAATTATCCTTCTACACCACATATATAATTTAAGGATGACTTAGATCTTGCCAAGAATGAAATCATATAATTTAAAAACAAATACGATATGATTATTCATTGAGAAAATATTTCACTATTGATGGTCAATTGAAAAGTCTCAAGACACATGATCACCATAATCTGTTAAAGGTACATATTACTAATGTGGTTTTGATATTAATTAGTCTCTTGATTGAGTGCCCCTTGTAATAGTATGACCATATTTTAAC
Organism: Picea mariana; assembly: GCA_032191745.1. NCBI lineage: Eukaryota > Viridiplantae > Streptophyta > Pinopsida > Pinales > Pinaceae > Picea > Picea mariana. Next base: position 22,408 of record JASDQU011030020.1, on the reverse strand, counting down.
TAATTTGAGGATGCATTTGTTCAACATATTTGTTAGATGGATATATGTGGATATACTGTTATTGATGTGTTTTCTCTCTCATCTAGAATTTGTACTATTTTGCCAAGCATAGAAATTGTTGCGAGTAAGGTCATCAATATGGATAAATGTGGGAATCTTTCATGGTGAGGAATAATTCTTCATTTTTCTTCTTTTCATGATATGCATCCCTAGGAAGAAACTAGATATGAGTTCATCATACCCATATTTTCATCATCCCACCATCCCACCTTTCCACTATGCTACTAACCTCATCCTTTTTTTCCACATAGCCACTCCACCTTCCACTATGCTACCACTTTGTCATTCTACCTTTACATCATGTCAAATTCCATCATTCTACCATTTTCTATATTTAATTGTCACCATATTACCTTCCCACCTTACAAAACCCCAACACTACCTTTCCATGTAGTGTGTGGAGATATGATACCTTCATCATATGCTCTGTCCTTCCACACTCCACTCCCTTCATGTCATCAGTATCTAGACTATGAAATTTCCATTAGTTCATAACTACTCATGCATTTAATCCTCTCTTGTTTTTTAATGAACTTCATGTATTTCTAGATTTTGTATTTAATTTAGAATCATTCAAGAAAGATTGCCCTTTTAATGTCCATGATGGTACTTTAGGTGTAACTAAAGGCCATTGAGAATATAGCCACCCACAATCAATACACTATTCAATTTTTTTCATGGGGGAAAGGAGAAAATGGCAAGATTACTCCTAAAACAACCTCAAGCTATATTGGATATATTTTCAACTCTTTGGCATAGGGGGATACATACTTCCACTATAATGTATCATACAAGTGGTATGTTGAGGAAGGGAAGCAAAAGGAGATAAGGTTTGGAAATTCAAGTTGGTGAAGGTAGGGTGTTTAACCGAAGAACTTGATTTCTAGGAACTGAGTAGTTTTCTAAGATGATTTTGTGGTAAGGTTTAGGTAGATGAATATTGGTAGTGAGCTTGATAGGATAATTTTAGAATATTGAACCCTCCTTATGGGGAAGGGAAAATACTTCGATGAAGAGTAGTTCACTTATATTTTCTTGTTTGTCTTAGAGGGAAATTGTTACTTGTTGTTGAGGTTTTCTTGTGATAGGTTGAATATTCCTAGAAACGTTTTTCCAACAATATCATGTGGTTTGTTTTATTAAATGGAATAAAGATGTTCAAATATTCCATTCCCACTCCTTTTAATTCTATGGGAGTTACGATAAGAATCACGATTCATTTGGATAAAATCACACAATGTATTCAAACACTAGAGCTAAATGAAATTGATTATATACAAGGTTACAATCCTTAAGGGATTTTCAATCATCACATGGTAACAATAAGTCTAGAAAATATTTTCCCTAGCCTAACAATAGAGCTAAGGGGGGAGGTGATAATCAAGACACTCACATGGAGGTCAAAGAAGTGAGTTCGCTAAAGGGCTTGGTTGTATCTTATTATGATCTATATACTTTGTTAACTCGAATAAAAGAAACAATAAGAAGGATATCTGGGGAAAGGAAGCAAAAAATCCAATTGTTGAGGGTTCATTTCCTATGAAGTAGAGAGGAGGATTATGAATGAGTGGTAGGGGTGGTTTTGTGGCACAAACGACTAGGGATAATGCCACTTCCTTTCGGAAAAATAATTACATCACTTCTTCTTGTGGAATACATAAAAGAACATATTTTATGGTGATGATTAGGATAGATATCCTTTAAGATACAAGGTAATGGAGGCACACACTATTCACTCTATCTTAAAAAGGAATAAATCTCCAAATGCAGACCAACCCAAATTTCTCGAGATGGATGAAAATGACATGAAAGTAGATGACCAAAAATATGCATTTCCTTCTTGGGCTACTGCACATATGGGAAATGATATGTTGATTGAGAAGGATGATTGTTAGTATAGTATTCATAATTTTGAAGAAAATTTTGTTTATTTACATCATGCCGAGTTTGATTCTCAAACTAGGAAAATCTATGTTGGGAATGTTAGGGTCAAGAGAAAGAATATTTTATAGAATAATAATACTTTTCCAGATACTAAGAGTCTAGGAATATAGGAAGAAATAAAAATGCACAAGGCCATGTATGGCATTATATCATATTCTATAAAAGAGAAAATGCACAAGAATGCCATCTTAAGGAAAAAACGGTGGTAGAATGTAGTGTGGCTAAATAGGTAATGGGGGGGAAGGGCCCATAGTGATAATAGTGGAGGCCATTCAATGTAAGGTGGAATAGGTACACTATATTATTAAATAATGTCCACTATGGTAGTTAGATATGTTAGCGTGAACATAATAAATGTAACAAGACTTCTTTAAAGGTTCTTCCTCTAGAATGTTCTTAGGTGGTTGGTAAGACTGTATAAAGGGTTCAAACAATGTAATGGGATTTAAGAAGAATAAAAAGTATTGTATTTGGAGAAGTATCTCTTTAGGAGGTTTCCCCCTCGGAGAGGCAAGTGAACAAGATAGGATCCCTTCCATAATATGATCCATTGTATGGTGTTCCCTGCCCTAATGGTTTCTATAATAAAGTGGTTAATTCTCTATATTTTTATCTATATATATTGTGGTATTTGTGTATTCATGTATTAGGTAATTAACAATTGGTATTAGATCACTTTCTTCAGGCACAAAATGGGGAATTATTTTTTCTCTATTTTGCATATTTGTTTTTCAAAAAAAAAATGAGGGTCGAGACACTCGAGACAATTCTTGTATATTTATGTATGGAATTTTCATAAACTATTTGAATATCTTAGTTCCTCTCATTAAAAAAAAACAATTTCAAAAAAAAATCATCCAAAACAAAGTCTGGGAAGTGAAGTTATCATCATTTTAAAATCTATTATTTTTCACGGTTTTTTCATCGACGACAACCTGATTTTGTTGATTTATATAGCACCTAGGGAAATTTTTTTATAACAAAATTACATAACTGACTTCCTCTTTCCAAAATATACCATTTAAAAAAAATCATTCAAATCTAAGCTTTGGAAGTGAAGATATATAGTCGATTTAAAGTCAACCATTTTCTTGGGTCTTCATGATGGCGGTGGGATTGTAGGGCTCATAAATTTTCACAGGGTGCTCAGATTGCTACCATATCAGATCAATTGGATATAGAATTTTATGAAATTTATTTTGGTATATTATATGTGGTGTTTCCAATGAATATTTGACTCTTTAGGAACCTTCAACAATAGTTGGGATACTTCCAGGCAAATATTAAGACAATATTCACCTCACGCAGTAAGAGAGGTATATTATGCAAGCCATCAACAACAAATACAATCAAGAAACATATTCTAGGTAAGATTTTGAGGCCGATTGTGATGATTGGTATGTGGATAGTTTCCATTTCTATAATAACAACCACTTCCATATTCTATTTGATGAATCTACTCCACCTCATGTAGAGACCATTCTGGAGAGTAAAAAAGAGCCTTATCTGCATATTATTCTTAATTTTTGTTATTCTCCAGTAGTAGGGGGTGAATTGTTGGCTAGTTCTACATATTTTGATCTACATGACCAATGCCAATCTTTGGAGAATCATTTTCAGCTGGTGTTTCGATATCTTCAACATAAAGTTCACATGAGAACTTGGACATGAGACCCAGGTTTACAGTTGTTATGGGACTTATTGGTAAATGCAGACATAAATAGATCCACCTAGATCTAGAAAAAAAAAATAGAATATGATGCTTTCCCTAAGCTCTAATCATTGAGTTTACTATTTAACAAGAGATGGGCAACATATCGTTTAAATATCGCTCCCTCTTGTTGTTTTCATCCTAGCTCCACTCTGGTGCTTCTGTGATATTGAATCTCCAAACGAACACAAGAAAACCAAATAGAAAGAAATATAATACACTAAAAAAGAACCTATGTATGTGATCAAAGAATCATACAATAAAACAAAGCAAGTTTTATGGGAAATAAACATATCACTGTATCATATTAAAATGAAAGTGGAGATTACAACCAAAGCCTTGATGTCGCAACGTACCCTCTCACTGACCCTTTTCTCCAACACACACACTTTCTACAACCTTGAATGAAGAAGATCCACAATGACTTGATAAACTAAAATGAAGGCCTCAAGTATGAATTGAAGTAGAATTCCTCATCCAATTTTTAGCCTATTCAACATTAATCTTGCTTGAATCAACCTTAGCCTTTTCTATGAGAAATATCTCTTTATATAGGGAAAAGAGATATGGTTGAATACATTAGGATGATCCCACCAAATAAGAGAATCGAGTAAGATCCCAACCATACAGATGCCACCTCATCTTCTAGAAGATCCCCTTCTAGAACTTTCGTGAAACTCAACTTTTTCTTAGTCTTTTAACATCATCACACCCTAGTTGTAGAGCAGCCTACAACGACATCGCATCCCGGATTTATAGCAGGAGGCGACGACCAGGCATCGTCGCACCCTTTGTAGGGTGCAGCCGATGACAACCTTCTTTAATAGGGTTTTTTGAGAAGAGAAAGTCAGTCACTTTCCTCGTGAAGAAAGACTCTTTTGGGGAACATGAACACATGTTGTCAATAGATCATCGGGGTGACCAAAATAATGTGTAACAGAATGCCCCCCAAAGTATGAGGCTGAAACTCATGACAACCAAACTACTTTGTAGAATGTGTGTGTCAAAAACAAAGAGCGCACCGATCGGGAACCTGCAAAAAGTCAAGCATCAACATTAATAGTATAACATTGTACAAGGTAGGCATTCCCATACTCAGATTACAAAATGTCAAATGAGTCATGGCCACTAAATATACATTGTGGATCCATGTCATTATGAATCAACATAGCCACTCAGAATACACTGTGGATCTATGCTCTAAAATGACTCAAATTCGGACATAGCCACAAGACATACAAAGTGGATCTATGTATCAATAAAAATCATGAATACTCCGTCGCAACCTGGACCAGAATGGCATGATCCAGGGTCTTCATTTCCATTGTCCCGAAGTACGAATGTAACCATGCGATTACAGGTGTTGAAGTCGAACATGGTAGAGACCGCTTGATTACCAGTCAATGATGAGAACTTAACAAGTGTGAGGGAAATCACCATTGATGTCAATGACTCCCAAGGTACCTTAGTACAATCCAAAAAATGTGAATAAATGAGTTGAATTCGAAAAATCAATGGAATCCTCCAATCATGGGTCAATGATGTAAACCCAATGTTGAAAGCAAAGAAACCTGCCATTGAGGCATGCAGGCTCTAAGGTATTGAATGATTTCTAATTCTTGTTCCTAGATAATGAGTTGAATTCAACAGAAAAAGACTCATCACAGGAGGGCCTTGATGTATCCCCCATCAATTAAATGAAATAAGTGACATATTTGAAGAATATCAGAGTATGAAGTGATCTGAAACTGACACAGGGAAGGCCGACATGGTAGAAGATTTACAACTACAAATGGCCGACTCAATAGAAGGATTGTTTAGGTTGGACTTCTCTTGAACATATGAACGAAATGACAATGGTCTTGGCAACATTGAATCAAGGATGACCCAACACATGGACATGCAGATGGTCAAACGAGAGAGAATGGATTTCCCAACCCGGATACAATGATGAAGGGGGGTGTCATGTTCAAGAGTGACTCTTACTGTCACTAACACAAATACACAGACACATTTCTTTCCTAATTTCCCCCCACCATTTCTGGCGAGTACCTCTTTATTTTTATGCAAGATTGATGAGGATAACATATGCTTGTTGATGTAATATCGTCCTCCAGACGAGTCCCTCAGAGTATGTTTAACAAACCCTAAGAACGAGTGGTTTGGTCTCATATGGGTCTTTCGATGTTTGTTTAACGAGTCCAAAGAGATAAAACTCAGAGGTTTTTCATATTTAGAGAGTCTGAAAAACACTTAAAGACAACTCCATCAGTTCCTTTTTCCTAAATTAATCTGATGAGACCGAAAAAGTGATAACCTACCGCCCATCAAATGTTTTCTTCAAATAATTTTACGAGCGTGAAAAGAACAAGGTCGCTCGATAATCTTTTCGTTTTTACAGAGAATGAAAAGGGCTTAAAGGATACTCCATAAGATTCATTTTTTGTGTTACCATTACAATTACAGAAAATAGATAAAAGTATACTTGGTTACATTCTCATTGATTAACGAGCATGAGAAAGAACAAAAACTAAGCTCATAGTTTTTCCTGAAAAACCCTAAAAGGATCTGTACATGTGACAAATGTATAAAAACAAACCAAAAAATGAATTCTTGTTTCAAAGGTTTACTCCTACACTTTTAATCTGCAAAAACTCAACACTTGCAAAGGCATTAGGACTTTAGGGTTTAGGTGAACTATATAAAATAATATAAAATATAAATGAAAAAGTGAAAAAATTAATAAAAATGGGTAAGAAATTAATTTCACTATTCCATTTGTTATTTCACCCAAACTTTGTTCCAAAACTCCCTATTTACCTCGATTTTCCACTGTAGATTGCAGAGGGCATGATTGATCATTCAACGAACGGTCTCTGAAGAACAGGTAATTTTCATCTCTTTCAACTTTCCATGGATCAAAATTTATTTTTCATTGGTTAGAAATAGATTTTTGAGTTATGTTTTTTAGGGTACCTATGCGTGGAGGTCTTCGCAGGCACCCTATATCGGGCCATGCGACGATCTAAGGTCAATGCAGGCAGCCTTAAAGATATCCTGTGATGACTTTGCACTGTGTATATGCCTTGGCCTATGACGTGCGTAGCTCAACACATTTTTTAAGATAGATTTTCCAATAAAAATCTCCAAGGAAGAAGATAATGATGCTAATCTCTATTTAATGTTCCATTACAGGTTTTCCACAGTAAAAATGTTGGAATGACAAGAGAGAGAGAACGAGGAGGAAGACTACTTTGTTGGGAATGACCTGGGAACGATAAATGCCCTCCGATGGTATGGATTGTTAAAATTCTTTAATATCCAGGGTATGAGGGCCGAGTTGAGATTACTCACATAATTAGTTCACATGTGGGATGTGAATGAACAGGTGTTTCGTGTGGGTTCTCACATTATTACGATAAATATCAATGATATCTACTTCTTGATCGGTTTATCTCGGCGTGAGTCCCGAGTTATGCTTATAGGTAGAAGGGGAGGTGGAGAGCCTATGAACCACTATATCAATGCTCATTGTGTGCCAGGTACTCAGAAGCATAGCTGTAAAGTCACTATAAGAGATGTCCGAGACTTGCCCCTACAGACCATCCTCTATACCATCACATGCATGGCAGGGAGTGCAGCTCCCCATGTGGCTCTTTAGAGCTATTTTCAGTATGCGCTGGAATGTATGGAGCCTCGAGTTTTCAACTGGTGTGAAGGGGTTCTTAAGAGTATGAAAAAACAACTGACCAAGTGCAAGAGTGGTGATCTAAAACAGTTTGGATACATTTCTATTTTGGTATCCTTCTTTCTAGAGAGGGTCCCAATTTTGCACTTACAGGTAGAGTGGGGTATACCTTCCACATAGCATCCGAGAATGAATAGGTGGGTCGACCTCATGGAACAACATGTATTTGGTCCTATCGTTAAATATAACAATGTATTATTTGACTGGTTGAGAACTCAAATGCTCATGGTCGAGAACTATGCATATGACGGGCTAGATTTCCGAGAAGATCTGGATTTGTCTCTTCCCGAGGGTTCCCAATGGGGGGACATAGGTAAGAAGGACATTTTGTTTTTATGATGTTTTTGTGATTTTAAATAACATAAGATGTTTTTTATGTTGTGTTAATAACAAAATATCAATATAACATAGAAAAACCTTAGAAAAAGTACTCAACGCCTTGAAAAAGAGATAATTTTAGATAATAAGTCTCTTCGAGGGGG
>JASDQU011030017.1:31178-43630 GCA_032191745.1 Picea mariana | reverse complement strand
GTGAAGCTCAGGATCAGGGATACGAGTTTCACTTTAGTTGGCTGATCATGTTGATTGCATTTGTCACTTAGAAAATTCCTGAAGGAGCCACCTTTTCATAGATTGAACCATCGGAGTCGTTGGCCATTAGGTTCTCCACCTTGTGGTACACCAATGACATGTCAAAGCAATGGCAGTCAAACGTTGTGTTCCATGCCTATTATCAACAACTGAAGGTTTCCATTGAAGCATTTTCGTGCATGACACCACACACCCTACACCAGTACAGACCACTAGCAAAGTTCTGCGCAGATCCACACTTTATCTATATCATTGCACGCAGAGATGAGAGAAATGAAGAGTTACAGTCATATTACAAAATGACAGATGAGGACATGGATCATATCACCAAGGAATGGCTGGAGGAGTTCCTTATATCGGTCGATGATGAAAAACTCTCTGACACTGACACTATAGGAAGCCCCTTGGTCACCTGGTTTGAGCATATCAGACAGTCCAGTGGGACGAAGAAGAAGAAGGAGGAGGAGGAAGTCTAGAATATGGAGACTAATGAGGAAGACAACGCCTATGAAGAAAATGGCTTTGGCTTGCTAGGAGGAGGAGATGAAGCAAATGGACAAGGAGGAGGGGATGAAGGAGAAGGTGAAACTACACCGCCGAAAGATCCCCCTACTAAAACAGTAACACCGCAGAAGAGGAATGTTTCTCCACAGAAACCCTCAGCAAGAAAGAAGACGTGCACGAGTAAGCCCCAGTTAGAAGCAACACTCATGAAAGATGACATCATCTTGGTCCACAGAGCCATGGAGGATGTTTCTGAGGGCATCTTGCAGAGATATGGAGTGAAGCAGGAGGAGCTGTATGAAAGGGTTGAGAAGGAACTGAAGGAAATACAACAAGCTATTCAATTGATCCACGAAGTACCTATTGCACCTTCCTCGTCACAGAATGTAGAATTGGGGGATGAACCAACCCAATTAAGAAGACTTACAGATGTGACAAAGGCTCAACTTCAGAAAATCCAGGAAGAAAAGGAGAAGGCTATAGAAGACTTGAAATAAGAGAAGGATGAAGTCCTAGAATAATTACGCGTAGCGCGGTACTATGTAACCACCTATGAAAATGAAAAAGAAGAGTTTTAGGCGATGATCCAAGAGGACAAAGCAAAGCTATGGAGAGAAAAGGACCAGCTGCTCGCAGACCAGACTGTGGTCAAAGAAGTAGTGAATAAAGCATGTCTCTCTATACCAGGCTTGGTATAGGAGGAGCAGGAGTCGGTTGACATTCAAGTGGTGAAGCTCGCTAAGACCATCCAGCAACTTCANCGATGATGAAAAACTCTCTGACACAGACACTATAGGAAGCCCCTTGGTCACCTGGTTTGAGCATATCAGACAGTCCAGTGGGACGAAGAAGAAGAAGGAGGAGGAGGAAGTCTAGAATATAGAGACTAATGAGGAAGACAACGCCTCTGAAGAAAATGGCTTTGGCTTGCTAGGAGGAGGAGATGAAGCAAATGGACAAGGAGGAGGGGATGAAGGAGAAGGTGCAACTACACCGCCGAAAGATCCCCCTACTAAAACAGTAACACCGCAGAAGAGGAATGTTTCTCCATAGAAACCCTCAGCAAGAAAGAAGACGTGCACGAGTAAGCCTCAGTTAGAAGCAACACTCATGAAAGATGACATCATCTTGGTCCACAGAGCCATGGAGGATGTTTATGAGGGCATCTTGCAGAGATATGGAGTGAAGCAGGAGGAGTTGTATGAAAGGGTTGAGAAGGAACTGAAGGAAATACAACAAGCTATTCAATTGATCCACGAAGTACCTATTGCACCTTCCTCGTCACAGAATGTAGAATTGGGGGATGAACCAACCCAATTAAGAAGACTTACAGATGTGACAGAGGCTCAACTTCAGAAAATCCAGGAAGAAAAGGAGAAGGCTATAGAAGACTTGAAATAAGAGAAGGATGAAGTCCTAGAATAATTACGCGTAGCGCGGTACTATGTAACCACCTATGAAAATGAAAAAGAAGAGTTTTAGGCGATGATCCAAGAGGACAAAGAAAAGCTATGGAGAGAAAAGGACCAGCCGCTCGCAGACCAGACTGTGGTCAAAGAAGTAGTGAATAAAGCATGTCTCTCTATACCAGGCTTGGTATAGGAGGAGCAGGAGTCGGTTGACATTCAAGTGGTGAAGCTCGCTAAGACCATCCAGCAACTTCAAGCGAGGATAATGGAGTTGGAGATCCAAGCAGTGTCGAGCACTCCACAAGAAGTGCATGATCAAAGGGAGGAAGCCACTAAGAACRTAGTAGTGAGGATCAGAGCCCTCSCCTCAGAATGCAAATAGCTGAGAGATAGAAGCGTACAGACTTACGAACACCTCACAGAAGATCCAGAGCTAAGGAAACTGGAAGTGCAGTTACAAGAGGCATAGTATTAGGCCTCCTMTATGCAGGCGYAGATGAAGCTACTAACCGTCATTGAAAGAATGAACARGTCCCAGGAACAGCGTGCGATACARCAACAGATTACAGCCATCCAGGACAGGGTAATGGAAGTCACGCAGAAGCTACAACYTGTGCAGGATGAAGCCTACAAGGTGTTTGAATAAATTGAAGGACAAGGCTCAAAATTGGACCAAGTAGTTGCGACAGCAGAACAGCGCCTGCAAGTGCTTGTTATAGAGMAGACTATTCAGRAGCTCATTGACCAGGAGGCTTAGGCGAAGCAACAAGTCGAGGCAACTTGAGTGAAGCTTGAGGCCTTCAAAGAAGCGTTGCCCAAACCTGAGTGACTTGAGATGAGTCACAGGTGAGTGTTGGGGGCCTATTGGCCCTCAACCAAGTTTTGAGGAAACCTTGGTCAGTTTTGACCACTATTTGGACTTCGATAGGCTGGTCGAAGATGGAGCACCCAGGTGGAGCTGAGATCGTGGATCTCATTTATTTTGCAGGCTATGTGGACCCAACAAGGGGTTCATTAGGGTTTTTGTAATAGGTTATGGAATGTCTGTCCATGGGGTTTACCCATGATTAGGCCTTATTGTAAAAGTATAAATAAGTAAGAATGCAATGTAGAAATGAAGATATAGCTTGTGAGGCTAAGTGCAAGTAGTTTTGAGTTTCTTTGTGCAACAGAATGTATATGTAAGGCTCTGTGCTCAATAGAGGAGTTGGCTATGTGCCTTGACCTAGTTTTGAGAAGGAGGATCTAGTGGCTATATCCTACCAACCACTACCAATATTTAATTAGAAGTTAATTCAATATACCATTTTCCAGAACATCTAGTCGGGTATATTTGGAAAGTACTTAACCTCACACTATCATCCATCAAAGAATTGGACGAGCACCACAAGTGATATGTCATGATGTGCGAGGAGGGGTCTTCTCCCTTTCCATCGAATTTTAGCATGTTTAATCGTATCTTTCCAGGCATGACTGACCATGAAGGGTTGTGGGAAATAGGTTCATTAGTAAAATGCAACAAATCAGGTAATCTTAACATTTCTAGGAAAGGAAGAAATGTATGAGAAAATGAATATTAGGAGGAAAATGAAGTATTTGTTGTCCCAAATGAACCTTTCATTCCCCCTACATTTGTACTGCTAGAGGGTTGAGATGTTCCAAAAGGGTAAGTTCCCCCATGGATGGTGGCACTTATAGAAGCATGATTTCTCCCAAGACTAGACGTTCCCCCGAGAGGATTTCCCCCAAGGGTAGGTGTAGACCCTAAAGAAAAAGTGTTCCCAAAACTTGTCCTATGGAAGAACCCCCTAGGACCAAAGGTATTAATAAAGGTAAATCTTCCCCACYRCAAAACTTTACCCCCAAGGTACATTCCCCCAAGGAAGGGTGTGCTAACCCATGGAAAKCTAAACCCTCATTACATACTACTGCCTCTATCCTGACTAGGGATAGCCCCAAAACCACTAGGAATGTTCCACCCAAAAGGTAAACCAGCACCTGACAATGTCAAGCCACTCATAGGAATGGTGGAGGTGGAAGGAACTCCACCCCCATGATGAAACCAAGGCTCGACCCCCCACTGGGAGAAGATCCAGAGGTGGGCATCATAATGGATGGGATGGGCATAGGAACACTCGGTAGATTAATAGATGGAAATGAGGACACGGTCGGTGTCCCCCATATTGAGGGACCCATATAAAAATTCATTGACGATGTAGGTCCAATAGTGCTCAGAGAGTGGACATCACGTGGATGCCCCCAGTCCCACTTATGGATGATCTTGATGGCTCATCCACACTTGATTAAACACTTCGTCTTTACATGGTGTGAGGATTGCTAAACAGAGAAAAAGGTTCGCTAAAAAGTTCCCTTACCTAGATAAGTATGGGTGTTTTAGGATTAGTCAAAGGAGGGTTAAAGTTTGGTGGATGAAATTTTTCGACCACTTCCACTTCAACCAAACCAGTCTCCTCAAAAAAAATATGGGACTCTTCGAATTCGAGTTCGCCTATCTCTTGTCTCTTAAGAGGTGATTGTACCTCTATGATTCTCTCTAGTCCTTATAATCGATGGGATTKACGTAGTGATTCATCCATAGTGAAAATAGTATGTGCAAATCAAACAAAATTTAACCTAGGGCCAACGTAGACTTGTAAACAAAGAGAAAACCCCTAAAAAAATCTAGGACAACAACAAGCAAACTAATGTCTTAAGGGGCTTTCCAAAATCCAACCCTTTGGGGAGATTAAGTCCCCACAAGATTGGCTAGTGAAGGTATGAGGAGTATTTATGATGAAAAACACGAAACAACCATGATTGGTGTAGGAACCCTCCGGGGGGAGTGAGACCATGAATGAATGTCTACCCCAAGTACTACATGCACGTCCCACCTACAGTCACCTTTGTAGGCTACCTAGGAATGGCACTAAGGCTACCACCTCATAATCAATGACCAGGTGAACAATCACAGGTCTGACCACACATAAGGGCAGGGTAACTATGTCTGAAGTTTCGAAGGCATTACCTCACACAAAGGTGTGGCACCAATGAAACCCTTGTATTCATAGTAATTGAAGCGATACTGCAAACACCAAAACAAGCAGAGAGGGGAAATCTCCCTACGTGCCTTGATGTGACCTCGTGCTTGACTCCTATGTTAGAGGAGCTTCTCGACACACTAGTTGTAAAAATAGATTTTACACTCTTTAATGAATATAGGTTTCGTTTTGGTGGCCTTGGAGAGTTTACTCTCCAATCTTATTCCAAGGCCCTAAACCCATATAATGTTGGTTTGATAACAAAGAAAAGAGTCTAGTTGATTTTAATTTACGAATTATTTTCTTATGGTTGTTGTTATGTCAAAGGGAAAATGGATGAAACCTTTTATGGTGTTTACTCTTGACCCAACCAATGCAATGCAAAAAATGACAATGCACTTGTTCAATTCGATGAATTCTAACTATGGGAGGGAAAAGATATATGTTTCTTTGTAATATTCAAAACACAATCTCAAACACCAAGAAACCATGCAAACAAAATCAGATCCAAACTTTGCAAACCAAACACTTCACTAATGCACATGTTGTTCCTAATGCTTTAAGAGCTCATAAGCATGCAATATTTTTTTATTTTTTTTTCCAAATGTGACGCAAAAGTTTCTTAATCTAATTAAGAACAAAATATGCAAATAGAAACCAACAAAAATATGCAAACAAAAACCAACAAATCAGAAAGCAAGGGTTGTAGGAAATTGGTAGTGATGTTGAAAATCCCACTCCAATGTATCTACAAGGATCTCACCCAAAACTCACTATGAATGTAGATCTAGCAATGAACAGTAAATCAAAAGATGGCAAGCAAACCAAATGCAATCAATAAGGGACACTACCATATCTAATTATATTTGTTGGGACACTACCATAGATCACTAGACAACAATCAAGTGTACACAAGCAACCCAAACAAGCCACACAAACACACTTCAAACTTGAATTGAAGACACAACTTACAAGGTGCGACAACAAGAATCAATTAGAGGTAAGATATTACAGTGCAGATCAATCACAAATCTCTGGTATCAAACACATCAGATCTGACCATAGAATTCTGATAATTTTGCAATTTTCCCAGTTTACAGGGATCGTCGTGGGTCATATAACCTGCAACTCATGACTAATCGTTGGACACCAATAATGAAACAAGCGACTACTACAATTAAAAAAAAAGATATGTATTAGATCTGTCAGATCCAATAGATCTAAACTCTGAGGGAGTAACATGGAAGATATAAACTAAATCAAAATTAGAAACAAAGGATAATTGGTAAGGGATTCTAAACTAGAAAAGAATCAAAGATTATTCCCCAATGGAGTCGTCAATTCTATTTTTGAGAAAATCTCACGGGTGGACAACAAGATCTCCCTAGGATATTCCTATTGATCCTAGACAGACAAAGGGCTATATTTTCTATGGATTTCCTACATGTAAAAACGTAATTTATTTTATACCAAGAGGGGAGACAATGACATACCCTACTTTTGAAGGTTGTCCTTGTATGTCTTGGCTTTTGTAGATATTGATTTCCCACTGTAGTCTTTGCAACCTACTCGTTGCACACAAGAAACAAACAAACACCAATATACTTCTTCTCCTAGTGTTATAAATCACCAATCTAACTCTGATCTAAGATGATCTATTCATTACAAGACCATATCTAAACATTTATGAACATAAAACAAATATTTATGGGGAAAACCAATGATCTATTCTCTAAAAATGTAAATAATACATCAAACATCATACCTTTAGTGTAGATGCATCCTTCTTGGCCCCTTGCTCCTTGCTTCTCCTCAGTTTCTTAATCAAACTAGGAAATATGATTGTGGTTGTTTTGGAATGGAGAAGCTCCTCTGTATTTGGATATCATAACTCTATAAATTATTCTTCCCTCCCTATGCTCAAGATTTTCCTTCTTTATATAGATTCTTGGAAGAGGCTTGGAAGATCTTCTAGATCTTCTAGGGACCAATGGATACTCAAATGATGTGAGTTCCAAGGCTCATGCCACGAAGAACCAACTCATCCCTTGCTTGCCTCTTCGAAACTCCACGAATCTAGAAAKTTGTAGAGGTCGTTGTTGGTTTTACTATAGATGACTTGCGACTAGTCGCTTGTTGTCCTTGTATGACAATCGATGACCTTCAAAAGTGATCCAAATCCTAAGATGGAGTTGTGTCTTGGATTTCATCCTCTGCTAGATTCCCTTCTAGRCCTATATGGTGGAAATTAAGGCTATAACACTAGGAAAACTTCCTACATTTATTAAAGTTACAGGAGAAACGATGAGGAACTTACATGTGGTAAAGAAGCCAACATACCTATAATTATGGTGACCTTAGGAGTGTAGTTATGCCTTTATCTCGATCTAGAAACGCAACAACAGAATGGGGGACGAATCTCCACCCAAGCATAGACCTTGCTACTTTAGTTTTAGCAACAGGTCACCCCCAAGCCCTCAATCCACTACAATGTCAGTGAATCCTTAGCCTTGTCCTCTCTATAGCTCATCCAAAAGAGAGATCTACCAAATATAGAGATGTGTTTTTCTCCTTATTTTCCCTCTTTATATAGAGTCCATCTGTGGTAAAGAACCAAATCCCTAGGGTCCATTATTTAATTACTTATTATATATTAGGGTTTCTTCACCAATTATCGTTACTTATTTTACCATCTTCTTTTATTACCAAATATCCATAATAAGTACTTATTGTTATGAACCATTATGACCCCTTTAGTATAATTAATATATACTTCTTTATTATTATATATTTATATAAGTAATTATTATGACTACTTTAGGATAATTATTATATTCCTTTATTATTATTATTTATTTATACAATAATAATAATAATAATACAGGGCATGACATATACCCCTCATTCAAGAAACTTCATCTCGAAGTTAGTTTTGATTATGTTAATTTTATTTTTTTAAATAGCTCATAATATCCTCTACAACAGCCTATGTTAGCTCTAGTATCTTTCACAACACCCTCTATTGGACTAGTATAAGACACCCAAGTGACTACAACATGCATCAAAATTCCACGTCACAACACTGGGGAAGCGCGAGTACTCTCTAGTTGTCCTTCCCGACTTTCAGAACCATGCTTAAAACTTATCAGTCTATCTAGAGCCCCAAGGCTCAATACCTCTTCTACCCAAGTAAGAAACTATATTGGTACTCACATACACCATACATCTCGAAAATCTAACCTAAACTCCCTTCACAACAACCAGGTATAGCCCCAGGCATCAAAGTCCAATCCCACAACACCACTGGCGAGCAATACTCTAGCCATTCTTTAGGACTTCAACATCATAACTCCAATACAAGGCATAAGAATTATTGTCATAAGTAGTATATTGAGTTGTCCCTAACCCATCAAATGTTACTTTGTAGTATTCTCCTTCATGTTTATGGGCTCCCACAAGATCATCAAATAAATTGGCCCTCTAGGCCCACTAGTGGATAACCTGACAATCACCACCTCACAATATGCAATCAATGCATTAGTCATAATATCAACATCTCAAAGAAATAATCCACATGCTAAATCTTGCATGTCATCATGAGAATACCACATCATTTTCATCACCACATGCTCCCTCATGTTATCATGAAACATCTTATCACAAGGATTTTCACGAAATGACATTATGTCATCACATCAAGAGATGTTATCATAAGAAATATAAACTCCACATATCTTTATCTATATTTAACGATATGACACTAGATCAACATAATAGTTGAAACCACATATAATATAACATCTTTAAAATGATAATCCTTTCAACACATATCACATGTAGGGTAATTGACTATCATGATTCATCAGCAAAATCAATTTTACTAGGTTGCATAACTACTAGATTTTATCTCTGAAGCATGAAGTATCATCAAAACATCCATCTAGTGAATAGATCTAGTGGGTTAAGTTTATCAGCCTCACTAGATCATTAATACTATGAGTGCTAGGTTCTAATCAAATCGAGGCTTGAAACAATAAACCCCCAAGAAATAGACCTAGGCATGGTGAATGGGTATGTTATCATGGTTAAACAATGTATACAAAGACAACCAATAGTCCAAGTATTCATTATAACAAAAACCTAAACACATACATTAGTAAACCAACTAGTCTTCAAACCAATGTAAAGTTCACAAAGAATCCTACCTTTATTCATAATGTAGTTTTCTAGTTGAACCAAGCTCCAAAATCAGTACTGAGTAGCACATGATTGTTCCACACAGAAAAATAATGCTTGATTGAGATCACATTCACCAAAGGAACAATAAAGGCTTAAATGTCATCCAAAAATAAATTGCCAAGCTCAAGAGTCTAGGGTCACGCTTTAGACTCCCCACAAAACCCAAAAATGACTAATTGCATGTTTCCATAGGGGAGGCATAGGTTATTAATTCCCTAAACACATATTAATTGGATCCATATAAATGACTAAGATAAAATTAATCTCAACCACCATGACCATGCTCTATCAAATGTTAGGGAAGGTACATAGTATGGGGAGGCCAAGTAGCAGGTGTTTGATTGGCCAAAATAATCATCAAATCCCAATTATACTATCATCACAAAGGACAAAATATTTCATGGCATACACTTTCATTTCTGAGTTTTCAAATCATTCCAATAATCACCAAGGATAAGTCAATTCAATCATGATAGGAAGGGTAATACGACATGCATGTTCCAAACTTAAACCATATAATGAGTTCTATCAAAACATAGTACCCAATAAATACCAGATGGATTTAATGTGACCCCATGTCACATTTAAACAATATACCGCATAACTCAAATGCAATTCCAAGTGAGCTTCCAATTGCTAAGTGCATGGATCAGTTTGGTTAAGTTTTTCGGTCCAAGCTAGCTCAACAAAGTATCATTAGCCATGTGATCATTACAATTCCAATTGTTTCATGTTTATCATTTTTTCTTCTTTCAACAAGAATGTTGACATTTTATGGGATATGTATAGTCAATCCATTTGATATTTTTTCGAGCATGATTTTCATGCATGTGAGTATTAAATTATTTTGAATCATGCAAATACCTAGCAATTTCATCATTCAACCATTCACATGAAAAAGATATTTACCATTGTGTACATGAGCCAAAATGTCAACTAGAAATAATAATGTTTTGCTCGATCACTATTGGCACATATGCAATCGATTCTCTAGAAAAGTTTAAATTAGCAAGATGGAAACAAGGAACTTCTTCCTTTAAAAATAGGATCATTTGTTCAAGCTCTTTTATTTCCCTCTTCAAGAGGTGATGTCCTCGGAGCAAGACAACCTAGTACAACTCAACTATCAATTGAATCCATCTTATGTGTTGTCAATCTTCTCTAAAAAAATATCCAAGACATCAACTATAGATTTTATACTTGCCACTTGGGTTGAGGCTTCCCACCATCATAGCACTAATTTGCTAACCCTAGTTAAGTCATTCACAAATTTAACAATAACTAAGGAAGCCCAAAAAAAATAGAGAAAGGAAGTGAGCATAATCCCCTTGTGCTTTCATATCCTAAGTATTACAATATGCTTTGGTCCTTCCAAATAGTTGTCAAATAACTCATTATTTCCCCACAACTTAGGATTGTAGAGCTCTTAAAATTTTGCAACCCTTATGTCCCAGCTATTCCACAACATCATTTGTTGACCCTTTAGTGATAGTCAATATTACATCTTTCAGAACAATACTAAAATAGGACCAAAACTAACAGCTGCCAATACATATATCCAACATTATGAAGAATTTATAAACAGATTGCAAAGCCAGTAGCTATTTTGAGTAACAGTTCTAGTAGCTAACAGAATAAAACATGTCATTAGCATTAAAATACCCATGAAATCAATATTAGAAAGTCCATGTATAGACACCAAACTAAAATCTATCCTGGTAGTTGTTATATGCCTATGTCACACATCAAAAATTTGAATCTTATTTTCCAACCTTAGTATTCTATGGTATATATCTCCTTCAATGGGTTCTTTTTCTAGGTTCTATTGGCAATGAGGAGAGGGTACCCAATCTGATTAAGGTCATTTCTCTTCCAAAATTGACTATATAGAACGCACCCTTAGTTAAATTGGTCATTGTCATATGTTAACACCTTTCAATGTTCCATCCTAATCTAGCTTTAATTGATCTCCATGCCAATGTGTTAGAACCATCCCAAACTAATATTTTGAAGAAGATTAAGATGCCAATCCTTGAAGAACCAAGGCCTCACAATATATTTTTCAATCCATCTTCATCTATATCCATTTTAGATTTTCTTTGATACAAGTAGCAACTCCCTGCTTCTCAAGCCCAATACAATTAACATCTTCAATCAACTTATCAAGTCATCAGCATGCAAATTAGGATGGAACAAGCATAGGAAACACACTACATTATCAAGGGAATGATGAACTAATCATGTGACAAAGCAGTTTAAGGGAATAAAATTACCTGAATTTAACCCCAGATACAAGTAAATCGATATTATTATAAACCTACAATCCACTTAGAAGCGGATGGTTAAAGTCACAGATCAACCTTTGGCATTGGACGAGCTTACATTCAAGATTTTTTTTATCACATCATATTCCTCATCCATATCCCTCTAAGGAAATTGATCGACGAAAATTATGAGATTTTTTCTATTATCCTAAATATGTTCACGCGTATATTGGTTGTGATATTTGAAGTGATGGTAACAATTGATTGTTTTCCAAATACCAATGTAGRGTAATGATGTGACTGGATCTAGAAGAATGCATCCTCAGTGGTCTCCTTTCTATGGATCGACTCAAGGTGCTCCACATGGATAGAAATGATTACTATGAAGGAGAATCTACTTCTCTTAATCTCACCCATATTTGGAAGAAGTTATGAGGTAAAGATAAACTTCCTGCCCATCTCAGACCCAGTAGAGGCTACAATGTTGATATGATCCCTATTTTGTGATGGAAAATGGTAGTTGGTGTGAGCTCCACCATTATGTTGTGAAATTTTTAATCCTAATCTAATAGCATGTGCAAACTCATGAGACAACTACAAAGAACATTTGAAAATGATGAAATGACACCATATTGAATTGAAAAGGCGAGATGTTCATGTTGGATCCTGGTACATCGATAACACCAAGCAACTGGGAGAGGAGCTAGATATATGGTTAAGAGATTTTGGCCAGTCTAAATTCCTGATATACGGGGTGTGATTTCTCTACATGTTGGTTATTCATACACAAGTCATTGTGCAACATTTTCATTTGCAAATATTTATCCCCAAATATTGTGAGTTATTTACTTTCCTTTCTTTGATTTTGTGATTGATTTGAGTATTCCCTTCATGCTTTGTCCCCAACATTTATTTCATTGCATTCTACTGTGAGTGGT
>JASDQU011030017.1:10429-24114 GCA_032191745.1 Picea mariana | reverse complement strand
CTTTCCAAGATCAACCACAATTCAAATGCTTGAAACTACCAAGCTGGGAACATAATCATCGCACAAGGAAATTACCAACACTCTATTGACCGAGTTAAAGGGACTTTTCATAAATAGGAACATCTCCTCATAGGCATACTACAATATTGAGCATCAATTAACAATAAACCTATATAATTAAAATGATAACAACAAAATTATCACATTATCTCATATATGAAGATGATCATGAGATACTTCTCTAAAATTGATAATGGCTCACAATTTTAATGAATTATAGATTTGAACCAATTTCTATAGTAGAACATATTTGTAAATTGTGTGAGTTAAGTGGATGTAATCTTAATAATAAAAACTCATTTAGGCTGAAATAAAGAGGACTACCCCAATTTTTTTTGAAGAGACCAAATTGAAAAGAAAAACATAGTGGCATAGCATATAAAATGCAAGAAATTTCAGGCAAAGTCCACGTGTAAGATACGGTGTTATCCTTGCCAACAACGAGGTTGAACCCATGAGATGTGCTCTATAGATACTACGTAGTTTGCTTTTGGCTATGCACACAAGAATGTCAAACAATAACAATTATCCAAAGAAATAAAAGAAAAGTCAAGAAAATCTTACACTTGATAATTACAAGCTTTCCACTCACGATAAAAGTTTACATTATGAATGAGTTAATTTAACTTTTCTTTTTTCAATATTTTTTTCAATATTTTTATGGATGAGTAAACTTAATTATTTTCTAAACATTAGGCATTCCACAAATTCCACAAATAATAGGATTTTTTTGTTCCACAAATAAGAAAGTCCCATATATCATGATGTCTTACTTGTTCATGATCTTAAAATAATTGTTATTATATATATAGGGTCTCATACACCAATTTGGTGTTTGGCTTGATCGCTACCTTAAAAATAGATTATTATTATTATTATTATTTTGTAAGTAAGAGATTTGTATTAAAAGGACTTTGCACAGTAAAAAATATACAGTTCTTGACTTAAACAAGTAGTGAGGTGGTTGCATCGCCCATGTGGGAAACCAATGAAACTATCTGTCAATCCATAACAATGTTTAAAAACTAAGTGCCTATCACGGTCTATATCCAAATAGCTATGCCTAGAGCTATGCATGTAGACAATTAAGCCACGCCGGGCTGAATCAAAAGAGGATAACCAGAACGCCATTGGAAAAAACTTGACTATGAACCTAAGAAACCAGTCATCACATTGAGCCCAGGGTTGATTGGGGCGGCTATCTTCCATCGTTTTTCATTGGCTATAAAGTCGGGGCCACTATCTTTGGAGCTGGAGTATTATGAAGGAGAGCAGATAACAACACCTCAAGGCACTCCTCTCGTCGTTCCTGTAGCTCGAATTTGAATAGCAAATCTGCCAAGTCGCGCTGAACCTCAAAGACGAGGTCCTGAATAATTGCAATTGCACTCTCAATCCCTAGGTGCTCATCGCATAGTGCATAGAAAGGTGGAGGAGGAGGTAAAGGTGAGGGTGGAGAGGCAGGAGATTCATGGGAGGAGGCAGAATGACTAGGTGTAGCGGTCGGAGGGGTGACCGGGTGGGAAGGGGGCATCTGATTCGAAGGCTCATTCTCATTGAGTCCGGGTGTAAAACCAAGCGAATTGCCCAGATTTTCATACCATTCGACCTTGCAATCCCAAGGGGAGGACGGAGGAGGAAAGTCCATGGTGGAAGAGTGAGCAGAGGAGGGTTGCATGTCGGGTTTATGGAGGAAACCACGCCCATAAGTATTATACCATTTTGGCCCTCACTTTGATTTGCCTCTTTACCTCGGTATCAGGAGTATGAAGAGGAGAGGGGGGGCAAGAAAATGAAGGGAAGCGGGAGCGATGAAATGGAGAGGGGACTGTGAAACAGGGCCAAAGATCAATAGAGTAGAATCCAAAAGATGAAAATGGATGAGATAACCCAACACCGAGAGAAATAGCCGGAGGAGCCTTCTTGCTTAACGAGACATGTTGGAGTTCCATCCCATCGCCATTACTTCACCTGTGTGAAGGAGTTGGTGCGAGTACTCGGCTTGGTGAATAGATTGTCGTGAGTTAATTCCCCTCATTAAGTAGTCAGAGAGGTTGAGAAGGTGGCAAGGCACGTGGATAGACTGTGCCAGGTGTACTCCAACCTGCCCCTTGGGCATTATTCTCGCGGTGACACCCCATCCGGGGAGTGGTCAGTGCTGAGGGTTTGGGCAATGCATGCTCTGACTAAACGATGATCCAGAGAGGAGTCAAGGTTGCAACAGAAGTCCCCTCCCTTCATGTCGACCTTGAAATTCACTAGCTTGTCCGCTGCTTGATGCGCTTTTCGTCGAACATGGGAGGGAATGATCACCAAATGTGGTTGAAGCATAGTTTTGATCTGAACTAGGTCGTTGGTGAGTCTCCAGCTCGGAGAGACCCGTTCTGGATCCACTCCATTGAGGAAGCAAGAGAGTAGGATTACAATGATCTGTGAATCCCCTTCCACAAAGAGAAGCTTGAGACCTTAATCCAGGGCTGCTTGGAGGCCTTTGAGCAGGCCCCATAGTTCGGTTGCATTATTGGTGTTATGCCCCATGTTCCCAGCTAGCAGAAGAAGGATATATCCTTTGTTTTTATGAATAGTAGCTCCAAAACTTGATGGGCCCGGGTTACCTTTTGACGCATCGTCAAAGTTGATTTTGAATAATCCTTCCGACAGAGGCTGCCACTGGGAAGGAATTCCATGGCTTGTAAGTCTAGGAGCGATCTTGGGAGGAGAAGAGATGAGCCCAAGCTACTAATCATTGAGGATGATCTTCTCTTGATGGGGGCAGATCATGTCGGAATCAGTCCAGGGGTGTAAGGTGATTGTTTCCTTGATGTTAAGATGAATTTTGTTCCAGATTGCTTGCCATCCGAGGAGAGTGGATTTGAAGATACGACGATTCCTCTCTTTCCACAACTGCCAAAGAATGAATCCAGGAAGAAGCTTCCACACACGATTGAGTATGGGAGAGTCAAAGATTGAGTCTCTCCATCCCTCAATGGTGTCCCTGAGATTGTTGTGGTTTATGTCTGATGCTCTCATGATGATAGCACATTGATCCCAAATCTGCGAGCTAAAGGAACAAAGGTTGAGGAGATGGTTTTGAGTTTCCCCCTCATTTCAACAAAGAGGACACAAGGAAGGTCCTATAAGGCCCCTTTTTGTTAGATTGTCTCAAATGAGGATGCTTTGGTGAGTGACCAACTAGAGAAAGGTGTTGATTTTAGGCTAGAGATGGGCTCCCCGGATTTTATTCCAAACCAGATCTTTTGGGAGGGAGTTGTGTTCAGTGTTGAGATAGTAGGCTTCTTTGAGGTTGAAGTTCCCACTCGTGGAGTGACCCCATTTGAGGATGTTCTTCCCCTAGTGGATTGGAATCTTTCTAGAGTTAACTTTTTCTAACCAAGGTTGAATGTTTACCTGTGGGGGAATATTGATGTCACCATGAGCAGATTTTCAGTTGCGCCAGGTGTCCCTTGGGTTGTTATGATTCCAGTAATATACCACCGCAACAAACCCTGCACTTTCCATGTGGATTTTAAATTCGGTTGCTATGGGATCCTGGCCTAGAATGGACATTTTTTGTCAGGAGTCATTCTAGAAGGAGGTGGAGTTACTGTCTTGTATTTCCTAGAACACGTAGTCCACTATTACCCCATTGTTTTACTTGGTTGTGTTGCAAATAAGAGACCCTGGACCATGATCGTTCCATCTAATCAGATTCTCCTCCGAAGAGTTGGGTGTGTATTTCTTCCTCCATAAGTGTGCTCAGAGTTATGTGGGACACTTTAGTCATCGCCACCAGATTTTTGTGCTTAAGAACTTGTTGAGAGTGGACGGATATTAGATTCCTTGTCCTCCCGCGTGCTTTGGCCTACAAGTTTTAATCCAACTTACCATAGCCCATTTGCATCCTTCTTTGGTGCCCTGCCATAAGAAGTCCCTCTGCATATTTCTAATAGTCGTTAGAATAAAACTTGGAGCTGCAAGGGTGGAAAATGATTAAGCGGGAAGGGCTTGAAGGGAAGATTTAAGGAGAATCAATCGACCATGGAGATTGAGGGAGAAAAAGGTCCATGAGGATAAATTTTTCATGATATTGGACATAAGATCCTCCCATGAGTTATTCCTCATAGCTTTATCAATGAGGGGAATGTTGAGGTACTTGGACAGAAGGGAGCTGTGAGTGAACCACAAGAGCTGGGTGATATGGATTTGAACCGGGAGGGGAATGTTGAAAAAGAAGATTTGAGATTTTTCCTTGTTGATGTCCATACCAGGGGCTTCACAGAAGGTTTGGATAATGGATCGAATGTGGGTAGCTTCTAGGGTTGTGGGTAGCCCCATCATTAGAGTGTTGTCCATGAATTGGTTGTGGGAGATGGGTGGAGAGATTTCATGGAGGGATAGCCTCGAAAGAGTGTGATTGTGTATGGTGGCTTTGATTGAGCGACTGATACCTTCTACCATAATGATAAAAAGGAAAGGCGAGAGGGGTTCACCTTTTCTGATGCCTCTAGTAGGGGAGAAGGGCATGGATGGAACTCCATTGACTGGGATGGATAAAAGGGTTGAAGAAGTGAGGTTAGCGATCCAGTTGACCCAACAATGATCGAAGTTGAAAGCAAGAAGGGTGGCTCTCATACAATCCCAACTGAGTTTGTGAAAAGATTTGGAAAGATCAAGTTTTAGGAGCATACCTAGAGAGTCAATGGTTTGGAGAGAGTGAATTACCTCATGCACTAAAATGACATTGTCCAAGATTTTCCTTCCCTTCACATATCCAGATTGTTCCTAGGAGATGATAAACGGAAGAATGATTTTAAGGCGCTTGGCAATGACCTTCGTGAGGAGATTGTAGATCACATTGCAGAGTGATATAGGTCTGAATTGTTTTGGATGAGTGACTTTTTCCTCTTTTGGGATAAGGGTGTGGAAAGTGGCATTGAGAGCTAGTGGAACCTGTTTGAACCATCTTGAATCCTCGATGATTTCCCACACTTGCTCTTTAATCATAGCCCAACAGTGGTGAAAGAAATCGGTGGTGAAGTTGTCAGGCCTAGGGGCTTTACCAATGGGTGTATCTTTAATGGCCCGATCCACCTCTTCCTGTGTGATTGGCTGCAACAAAGCCTCATTTTTTTCTCTGGTTACACTCTCTTGAATGTGTTGAGTGATGATGTCGATATCTTGAGTGTGATCTGTTGGAGGTTCGGAGAGAAGTTGCCTATAATAAGTAATTAGTTCTTTCTCGATATCTTTGTGGCTCTGTAGGACTGTTCCTTGGTCCGTGGAGAGGTGAGAGATGTAGTTTATGTCTCAGGGTTGGAGCATAAATCTATGGAATAATTTTGAATTCTTCTCTCCCTCTTTGAACCACCGGATCCGTGATTTCTGTCTCCATAAGATTTCTTCCTATGTGCATCTCTCTGCAATCTGCTTGTTTAGGCCAGCCTCTTGTTCTTTTAGAGCGTCAGTGAGGCCCTGATTTCTTATTTGTTGTTGCAAGGCTTGCATTTGATGGTTTAGAAGCTCTTGAGCTTGGAAGATGTTCCCAAAGGTGGATTTATTCCATCTCTTTAGGCGCTACTTGAGATTTTTTAGCTTCTGCTGGAATTTGTACATGGGGGTGCCTTTAGGAACCATAGCTTCCTGCCGCCATTATTCAATGTTCACTTGGAAATTTGGGTGAGTTAACCAGAATTTTTTGAAGCGGAAGGGCTTCTTCCCTGGAATTCCACTGATATCCATTCTGAGCAAAATAGGGCAGTGGTTTGAGCCTGCTGCATCCACCATTGTGGCATTCCAAGTGAGACTTTCCATCATGAAAGTTTCAGAAATGAGGAATATGTCGAGACAACAAGAGACCTGTTGGGCATCGGATCTTCTGTTTGACCAAGTAAAGGGTCCATTTATCATGTCCATATCGATAAGGCCTAGCATATCAATGATGCCTTGGAAGTGAATGCTATCACTATCCAATCTTCGAGTTCCCCCTCTTTTTTCCTCCGGGTCATGTATCATGTTGAAATCTCCCCCCAAAATCCAACGTTTATTTCCTATGTGATTTGAAATCCATTCCAGGTGATGGAGAAAGAATGCCTTTTCTCTTTGAGTGGTTGGGCCATACACATTTGTTAAAAAGCTTGGTTTGTTCGATCCAATGATCCTGTACGAGGCCGAGATGGTCCACTTAGAGGTGAAAAATCCCTCAATGAGGATAGTGGAAGGGTTCCAATAAATGGAAAGGCCCCCTGCCATGTCAATCGCATCGGTTTCCATGGCTCTTTCTTGCTTCCAGCATTTTGTGAGAATTTGGAGAGCTTCGTCTCCAGCACATTTCGTTTCTTGTAAAAAGAGAATGTATGGTTGTTCTTTCATGATCCTTTCCTATAGCATGCATTGCTTCCTATGTCCGTTTAGACCCATGATGTTTCATGAGAGTATCTTCATGATGAGGTTGGGGGTTGGAGAGGGGGAAAGTTGTTCGAGATAAGCTGTATTTGTCCTGAGTTTACCAGGAAATGGCCTATTTCTTGGATGAGTTGTTGTGTTGGTTTTCTTCCCCTTTTCTTCTCATCTTTTGTGGGTTTTTGCTGATCTTTCGGAGGCCCCCATTGAATTCCTAGGCCTGAGTTAGCTCTAGTCGATCCTCCCACAGAAGAGTTGAGGAATACTTTGTGCACTTTGCGTAGTTGGTCCAGTGGGATTGTATAAAAAAAAATTTTCGGTAAGCATGTTCCAGATGTACCAGGTCTATTCCCACCAGGTCTTGGTCTTCAAGGTCAATGTCAAGGTCCCCAATGTCCTTTCCTAGGCTGGTTGACAAAGAGGTATCTTAGGGGTTGGCCATGGGATTCTGGTTCTGAGGAGGAAGATCTGATGATTTGCCTTTGGGGTCCGAGGAGGGAGTCGAATCAGGAGGAGAAGTTGAGGGGTTTAGGTGGTCCTTCGAGAGTTGTTGTAGGGTGTCAAAGGAATTGTTGGTAGAGGAGCCAGTCAGAGCAGAAGGGGCCACTTTTCTAGATGGTTTCCTGTGGCGGCCAGTGACTTGAGTGTAACAGTCTTCGGCTTTGTCAGGAGCTGAGGGATCAACCTTGTTGGAGTTATTAAGAGGGCATTCACAGAAGACATGGCCGTGTTCATGACATTTCCTATAGCGGAACGATATGTGCTCATAGTCTAGGGTTTGGGAAAAATCTTCATCGTAATATTCTAGAGATATGGTGCGAGGAAGGGGTTTGGAAATATTGAGATAGATACAAATGCGGGCAAAGGCGGTGTACCTTCTTTGTTTTGTGGCTTCTGAAGCTTTGACATAGATTCCAATTGTGTTGTCAATGCCTGCTAGAATTTCCTCCAACCAGAATTCCTGGGGTAAAGAGTAGAGTTGTAACCAGACTGGTGCATGCAAGAAGTCCTCCTTCTCCGGACTGAACTTTTCTGTCCAGAAACGCAGAAAAATCCATGCCGAGTTGTAGAAGTTTGGGCCTCCATCAAATATTATGTTTCTGTCTTCTAGATTATGTAAAATGATGGTAAAGAAGCCTTTGGAGCCTAGTTGTAAATCGTAGTGACCTTTGGGTTTCCACCATTATTGAATCCATTTCACTAGGTCCTTTTCTGAGGGCCAAAGGCCCACGAATTTTCCCACCAGAACATAATCCTGCATGTATTGTTTTTGGTCTTCTATTTTGGGTGTATTTATCACGTATTTAGGGGTTGTAGGTGCCTGTGGAATGCATTTTCCAGGTTCACAAATGTCAGCCACTTTTGCATGATCTGGTTCTGAATCTATTTCCATGGCCTTTTCCTTCGGCGATCCTTCTTTCCATAAGATATTTCTCAACTCGGTTGGTGGTTCGAAAGGTGGCCTTTTGAAGTTCCTGCTGCCTAGGTCAGGTGAGGCGACCTTGTTGTAAGAGGGGCCTTGGGGGGGCCCATCCGTGACAACCATGGTTGAACCAGGCTGGCAGCCAAAAGCTCGAAGCGAGGGTGCGAATCAAAAACCCTAGAAGCCATCGAGAAAACAATTTTCAAAATAACAACTCTGAAAAAAAAAATTAAAGCTTTGAAGGTTTAACTTTGATTAACATCTCACTTATATTATTATTATTATTATTATTATATATATATAATATTAAATTTTAAATAATATTTCATAGCTATTTTATTTTTATTTTTATTTACACGCATTTCAATAATAAAACATTTAAAATTTATCATATACGTAAATTTTTTGTTCAATTATATT
Source organism: Picea mariana (assembly GCA_032191745.1). NCBI lineage: Eukaryota > Viridiplantae > Streptophyta > Pinopsida > Pinales > Pinaceae > Picea > Picea mariana. Next base: position 15,812 of record JASDQU011030017.1, on the reverse strand, counting down.
ATAAGATTTAGCGTCACCCACAACTGAGTGGATCCAATTCCAGCAGCGGTTGGAGTTTACCCGGTTCCAGTATCAAAGGAAAAGCTAAAGGTATTAGCGGTAGATCTCACAGAGGCATAGGTAGTTTAGCCTGTTGTTTCACTAGTGGATCTATAAGCAGATTAGTATAGGACAAGTTATTGTTGATCTTCAATGCAAGTCCAAATTCCAACCTTGCATAAGTTTGCCAATCTTTTGTTAATCTTTTATTGATCTAGTGGTTTATCTCTTTGTAAATGTTTAATTATATATATTTAAATATTTAAGTTTCTAAAAAAAATTATTTTTTAATAAAATAATTTAAAAAAATTAATTAAATAACTAAATTTAACTTCTCATAATAATTATATATTTAAAAAGTAAAATAAATTGATTTAAGTAATAGGTTATTTTTTAGTTATACACTATCAACTTTATTCATTAATCCATCATCACACTCACTCTAGAAGGAAAGATTTTGTACTATTTTCTTTAATTATACACTATCAACTTTATTCATTAATCCATCATCACACTTTAGAAGGAAAGATCTTGTACTATTTTCTTTTGGATTGATGATGGATAAAAAGGGTTAAGGTTTAATGGGGATATAATAAATAATGGCATTGATTTTAGTGATGATATAACAAATAATTTCAGTGATTTTAGCAATGATATAATGCAAAATTGTAAATTATATTAATTTAAGTAGTGATACAATGAAAAATGATTTAAAGTAGTCATGTAGTTTAATGATATAATTAATAGCCACAATTTGTATGTCAACCACATGCATGATATAGCCCAACAAGACTTATTACATGTTCTAATGATCATTTTGGTTGCTCAGTTTGGGGCTTTCTCTTATTCAAACTCTATGGTAGATGTAGTTTGTTTTCGATCTTCCTGTAAGAGTTTATAGGCTTTCCTCTTTGCTTTTGGGTCCCATCTTGAAATATAACTGCTACTCAGATTATAGCTTGAATATTTAGATTCGAGTTTCTAGACTTACCTCTTTCCTTCTGAGTCCCATCTTGAAATATAATTATAACTGCTACTCAGATTATAGCTTGAATATTTAGATTCTTAACAGTAACTTAAACATTATGCTTGTCACCATTTCTTTTTTAAGTAATCAGCTTTAAAGATTTCAATATATTATTTTAACTATACGCTTATTTGTCTAGCGATTCCTCATTTTAGTTTGTCATCTTTCTTTTTGAGCAATCAAATTTAAAGATTTAAATATATTATTTATTTTGTATTTATCTATGTCATTGCTACTGGTTGCGACATGCATGTTCCAACATGTCAATAGTTAAAAACATAAAGCAGCATATTTTTCTTTTAAATCTCTTTATCTAGTAGGTTGGTTTTAAGCTACCCATCCCATTCCTTTTTTTATCTTAATTTATTTTCTTCCATATGTGTATTCATATGTCAGTTTCTCATTAATTAATTATATAGAGAGAGATTTAGATATATGTATCCACCATGTCATTTATCCACCCACATCATAATAAACCATAACACATGAAACAAAGAAAGAGGATCATATTTTACTAGTTTCCATTCCATTGAGGGAAGAAAATTACTTGAATTTCTCAACTTACATGGTTATTGAGAAATAAGATAATTTATAATTCCCATTCTGATTGGAGGGAGAAAATTAGTTGAATATTTCCAGTGACATGTGCAAGTGGCAACGGATCTCTGAATTTATATATATAAAGTAGCATTAAATTTGAATAAAATAGTATTAAATTTGATTTATTTAAAATTTTCGCATTTTCCATTAAATTTTCCATTTTTTTTTAAGTTTTTTTTTTTTTACCTTGAATGCATGGTAATCTCTTTTCTTAAGCTCCAAATTTGATGTATTCTTAGTATATTTAAATTTTTAAATAATTTTAGTATTTAATATTAACATTAAATTTTATTAAATTAAAATATTTAGTATTTTTCATTAAATTCTTGAATTTTCTCAAAGCTTTCTTTCTTTGACCTTGAATGTGCGGTAATCTCCTTTCTTAAAATCCAAATTTGATATCTTAGTACATGTATTTATGGATTTGATATATAATAATAATTTATTGTATTACGTTTTAGCTTTGATGTTAAAGCTTTATATATATAGTATGTTTGTTAAAAAACAATGTGTCTTTTTATACAAAATTTTTATAATAAGTTTGTTAAAAATAAGTTTTTTTTGAATTTTTTTATACTATATTATATATTATATAATTGAATTTAAATTATTTTGAAAATTTATATATTATAAAATTATAAAAATAAATAATAAGTTTGTTTATAATTTGAATTTTTTTATACTATACTATATATTATATAATTGAATTTAAATTATTTTGAAAATTTATATATTATAAAATTATAAAAATAAATAATAAGTTTGTTTAAAAAAATTATTTTAATTTTTTTTTATATTATATTATATAATTAAATCTAGATTATTTTGAAAATTCATGTATTTATAAAATTATAAAAATAAAGTATGATTTAAAAATTATATTATTATTTCTTCAAAATTATTTTTTGTGTTTAGAAGGGAATACATGGTGGGCAAAACTCATGAGTTGAATTGTTGCAACTTAGCTTTGCATTCTAGTTAGGATTCTCGTGGTCTGGTGCAGCTGCACTTATGGCCTCTGGTTTGGGGGGAGGATCCGCCCCACAACCCCCGCCTCCTCCAGATATCATTGTGTTTCAGTCTTTCATCTCCTCCTACTCGAAATCTATGAAAGGCCCCCCCAATCGCGTTTTTTCAAGAAGCTCGACGAGATCCCGAAGGTACCAGTACATCCCTCCTCCTATCATCTGTTTTCCCTTAGGCTAGCGGAAAATGGTTTGGTCAGACAGTTTATGGGTCTCTGCCTCTCCAAGAGCAATGATGCAATGGCTAGAGCAAAACTGAAAGAAAATGATAAAGGAGAAAATGTCCTCAGCATTTTGTGCTAAGGATTCTATGTCTTTCTCTTTGAAAATAAAGTAAATATAGATTTGATTTTTAGAAATGGTCCCTATTTCATGGTCTCAAGAGGAATGTATCTAAACAAATGGACCACAAACTTTAGCCCTAAAAATGGCATTCTGTCTACAGACCCTATCTGGGGTTGTTTGCCTTTCCTCCCTCTGCACTGTTGGAATGACGAAACCCTAAAAAATATTGGGAATGCCCTAGGTAGATTCATTGATCGTGTCGAACCACGAGATGCTCTTTAATCTTGTGCTCGCCTATGTGTAGAAGTAGATCTAGAAAAAGGCCTACTAAAGGAAATCCAGCTTACCCTAGATGGGTGGTCCTATATTCAAATAGTACTATGAACAAATCCCATTCAAATGCAAAGCATGCCATGAGTATGGTCACTTCGCAAAAAAATGTCCCAAGGCAAAAATAGATCAACTCGAAGCCAAAGAGCAAGAAAAATGGCAACTATCCAAAAGGAAGAAAACTACTAACAAATCAGGACCCCAGCCGCAAGATAGAAGAGAAAACTCCAGACCAACCTCTCCACTCAAGGGAAAATCTCTGATGACGGGAAATAACGATGCAGAAAGCAGTAAAAACAGATATGAAGCGCATGAAAATTTGGAGGTAGAATTAGTAAACTCAAAAGAATCAACAGATGAGATACAATGCCAACAGGACCCTGAACCAAATCCCCCAACAACAAAAAAATGATCCAGTATTCATTCATCTCGAGGACCCCTCCCTGGTTGAAGAGGATGAAATCCAGGAGGACTCGGAGGAAGACTTGGACCAGGAGATTCCCAAAATCCCCAAAACCTCAAAAGCGGGAAGGAAAACAAATAAAAACAAAAGGGAAAAAGCAGCAAACCAAGACGAAGAATTGGGAATCCATCCCACACTGGAAGAAGTTCTCAAAAAAGATGGAAAATCAGGAAAATCACCCACATCAAAAGGACATACTCAGCCCATGAAAGGGGGGGGGAACCAAAAATGCAAGTAATGATGGTAGTCTCCTGGAATTGTAGGGGAATGGGACATAGAGAAAAAAAGGAAGCCGTGGGAAAATTAATCAAAACATAAAAGCCCCAAATTCTCCTAATCCAGGAGACTAAAATGCAGGGAACAAAGGCCCTTCAAGAAATGCAACAGATCTGGAAAGCAAGCAATGGGGAAGCTCTAAATGCAAGAGGAGCGTCAGGAGGAATCGGCATAATCTGGAATACCACAGTATTCAGGGAAGAACACATACTAGAATAAGCTCATTGGGTTCTGGTCCAACTAAATCATATGCCTTCAGGTATCATCTATCCCATCTTTAATATTTATATGCCTAACAACTTTTGGGAGAAAGTAGAATATTGGGAGTCTTTGATGAGGATTCAAGAAGTTGGTTTTCATCAAAAGAAAAAGAAAAAGGAGGCTTTATTGTAAGAGATCCTTTCAGGGAATGCATGGAAGATATGTTATCTGAGCCAAATCTATTTGATGTCCATCCTAGCAAAGGAAAATATACATGGAGTAATAAACGCCCAGGAGTGGGTCACATAGCATCTAGACTAGACCGATTCCTTATACACAGTTCTCTACTTTCTCTCCCTGACAAGATATCTTCCCAAATAATCCCATGGGGTCTCTCTGATCATAGTTCAATAGCTCTCTCCCATGACAAAGCAGAAAACCTTGGTCCCATCCCCTTTAAGTCCATCCCCCTCTAGATGAATTCATTGGATTTCCTTCCCCTGATCTCCTCTGTGTGATCGAACTAGGTGGATGGGTGTCGGGTTTATATTTGGGAACAAAATCTCAAAAGAACTAAGAAAGCTATCAAGGAATAGATAAAAAACTCTCCCCAAAAACCCAGGGAAGAAGCAAAAAAATATAAAAAGTAGCTTGTATAATTACAAGAAGAAATGGAGTCTAAAGATATCAACAACAAACATATTATGCAAGACAAAGAATACTTCCAAAATTATATGAAGGCTCCTCACAATGAAGAAAAGGAATGGAGACTAAAATCTTGGGCCCTATGGCTTCAAGCAGAGGATAAACACACCTCCTTCTTTCATAAGCAAGCCAAAGCCAGAAAACATAGGAATAATGTGGAGGAAATAAAGACACAATAAGGGGTCCCAATCAATTCCTTTGAGGAAATAAAAAAAGCAGCAACCTCTCATTTTGGGAAACTTTACACCAAGGAAGGAGAAGATAACCAGGATCAAAGTAAATAGTTCATTGAACATATTCCACACTTGATAAAAGAAGAGGACAACATAGAGTTAAGAAAGGAGGTCACAATGGAAGAAATCAAAGCAATTCTAAATTGGTTCGATCCAGACAAAGCCCCAGGACTTGATGGCTTTACTCTTCATTTTTACA
>JASDQU011030015.1:13225-23730 GCA_032191745.1 Picea mariana | reverse complement strand
GAGATTGATATATTGTATGAGCTCATTGTTGTTAACTCTTCACATGTTGTATTTCCCTTAGGCAATTTCATGCTTTCCTAGTTAGTGTTTCAATGCTTTCTTAGATCAGTTTGATTTCAGCAACATAGATTAGATTAGATTAGTTTTACTTCAGTCCTGCATATACAGTGCGTGTGCTTCGTCAGTCTACGTACCCCGGGTTGACAATTAAATGGTTGGGCAAGTATTACAACGTTATTATAACGACATAGATTTCGCCTAACATAATGTATAAATTATCCCCCAGTCCCAAGTATGTTTATAATCAATAATTTGTGAGTAATTTTCAAATAAAAGAATGTTTGAAGGCAGACCAAACCTATCCCGACATAATCAAATACTGGTGGAGAAACGAGGGAAAATTCAGGGCTGACACCCATGCTATTTACGCCACAGCCTCATTGAATGATTATATGATTTATGTGGCGATGATGTTATCAAGAATTTTTGGTAAGAAAAGTCCCACCCATTTTCCTGCAGAGTGGGTACCTCTTTTGCACGAGGCAGCAGAAGGTTACAACTTCAATTGGGATAAGATTTTATCTGATAACATGGAAAAGAAGGTCATGGACTATCAGACTGCAAGATTAAAAGGCCAACCAGTAGCCTTTTATATGTCGGCATACATCATGGATGCTATATGATTCTCGACTCCTTTACCTTTGATGAATTGGAGTTGGAAACCTACTTACCTGGAGCCAATTCATGAATATCATTCTAAACTTTGGGAAGAAAATGCCAAGGATTCGTTCTATAAAATTTTTCATTTCGTGGTGATACCACTACATCAGATGTTTTATGGTTGTGCTCCTCCCCGCATCTCAGAGTCTGTCACAGGAAACCTCAGGGCAGTTTTTGACTGGTTCATAGAGGAGAATTTTTCATACATTAGAGTTTTCAGGTGTTCAATCCCCCCACAGGCCCCACCGAAATTCCTCCCTGATAGACTGGTGTGCAGGGAGGTAGCTCATCAAATAGTAGTAGGTGGAATTGGGATAGAACTAAAAGTGGCTCAAAAGAAATTTTGGCCAATATTTCCCATTCAAATTGGGAAATTTTCATTGCTCAACTTAGGTCATTTCAAAGTTGAAGCAGCAACCCTAGAGGAGGTTAAATTGGTAAACCTCGAGCATAGGAAGAACGATCCTTACCAGTTGGTGGGAAACCACATGGCCCACTATAATATGAAGGCTTATGAACATGAGAAGTCCCCTTGTGATGAATTGTTCAAAGGGACTAAGACCTATGAGGAGGTGTTAGAATGAGTACAGACATTGTCGTTCGACTTGCAAGCTAGTTTTTAGACATTCTAGAAACACAGATAGAGCATAATGCCCAAAGTGCTTCAAAGTGAAGCGATTACCCCTCCTCAGGAACAAGAAGATACTCCTCCAGGTTTCGTACAAGAAACACAATATAAATTCAATCTTGAAAAATTTCCTCAGGAGACTGAAGGATCTTCACAAAATGAAGAAGCCTTACAAACAAAAAATCTAGAGACGGAAGCAGAGAGGAGGTCCAGGACACCTCCCGAGTCCAGTAAGTCTACTCCTCCTTCATTACCTGTTGTTGATATCATTATACCTGAGGCTATGGGAGAAACAAGATCTACAGATCTAGGAAGTCTGATAACTTCCTTAACTCTTGTACAGTCCACCTTTGGACTCCCATATATGGGAGATATATATGTTGGTGACCTCACCCCTATTTCTAGAGATGAAATCCCTCCTTTCGATTATTTTTTTAGAAAGAAGAGGAAGGTTATTGTAAGGCAAGAAATGCACATGAGAGAAGGGTGTATGGTGAAGAAGCATAGGGTCTTGATAGATGGCCAGAAACTGGAGGAGGAGGATTTCACTACAGAGGTAGCAGGCTCCATGGGCGCCATGGCAACAACACACATTTTTACCGTGGAAAGCATGAGAACAAGGATAAAGAAGAGTAACCACATGATAGATCGATTGTAGGATCAGTTGAAGAATGTTGAGAAAAACATTAAAGAAGACGTAGATAAAAGTATAGAACAGGCTAGAGCTATTGAAAGGCAAGAAATCTAGTCACTCAAAGCTAGCCTGGACAAAATGAACTAGAGGATACAAGTAAGTCAGGTAAAGGTTACTCAACAGAGGGAGCTTGATAAACAATTACAAGCTAAATTGATTTTGACAGAAGGTTGGGTCATAGACTTGAAGGATTTTCAAGCCCTCTCGTTAGAAGCCCATACAAAGATAAAAGTTGAGCAACAACAATTGATCTCCAAAATAGAGATCATCCAACATTATTTTCAAGAGGCAATAAAATCTCTTGATAACATCATTTTACCAAAAAAAGAGGCTAAAGCAACAAGGAATACTTTTCAGAAGGCAGTCACATGTTTAGGGAACAGGGAGATGCCGAAATATTTAAAACTTTTTATCATAGAACAGATAAGAGGAGACATTATGCTCAAAGCATGGGAAACAAACATAGTTGAAAACAAGAAGATAGTCAAAGAAATCAAAGATGAATGTGAGGGAATCTTTGATTCTTTGGATAGGAAAGCATTAGGATTGGAAAAAAATGACTGTTTTGGACTACTAGGGCAGATAAATATTGTGAAACAACAGTTGTACTACAAAGGGAGATTACATGAGGTTCAAGCAGAAATTTCACAGTTGAGTGAAATCAATACCAATAAGATTGAGAGATGGTTGATACAACCTAATTTAAAGTTGCAAGTGATTAGATTTTCCGATAAAGTTTTGAAGAATAGTTTTCAAAAATACAAAGAAAGATTTATCTATTTGAAACTAAAGATCTCCCGACACCACCCAGAATTTTTGTTCATTTTTTAGAGAAGTGTGTTGAATGTATATATTCAAAAGAGGGAGAGACTTCAAATAAGTAGTGAAGTGTCATTTGAAGTCTTATACCTTTGAATTGATAGACCAACAAAATGTTAATCATGCAACAGTTAAGGTTGCAGTTTTGTAACTATTTTTCCTTCTTTTTTCCCTAAAAAATAGGAGATCGCTAACGATCAAGTAGTGATGATTTTGTATAAATAAAAGGAGAGAAAACTGACATCTTTTTGATCTCTCTAAAAAAACAGGGGCATTTTTGATGAAGTAATTTTGAAGAGACTCTAAATTAATAGAAATGTAGATTGAAGATTCCAAATCTTGTCACCTCTGAGTTATGTGTTTCCCTGTCATCTCATCCTTCTTTCATATGTTTAATTGATGAATGCTTGGCTACAATTTAGTAAAACCTCTACTGTGRAATTTATTATTCTTTTTATTTAAATCATTTACAGTTTTTCCATCAATAGATACAAGACTTGTAGATATTTAGATTTCAACATCATATGCTTCATTAATATTTTTCTCATTTCGTAATCTTCTATTACTATGTGAGATTCCTCTGAAATTGATGCCTCACTTTGCTAATAGCTTTATGTTTTTATTCATATCATACATGTTTCTTTTCTTTAAAATTTGACTCAGATACAAGAAAAGGCCTACAATTTAGTCATCCTATTTATTTGGTTGTTGACATCATTCTCGTTGTATTGTGGAATAGAGATAACAAGCCTAAAAAGAAAACACAAGAAATTTTTCTTCTTTACTTTTACCCTTCATGACAATACCAGTTGCAAGGCAGCCTAACATCAAACCCGACCTTTCGGATCAAACCAACATCTCTCTAAATTTATTTAACACTATCTTACAAACATCAAATAATTGGGTTGAGTTAGAACGTTCATGGGCGACAATTGAGAGAGATATCAGTATCCAGGAAAACTGAGAATTTCGACAGAGACAGTTGAGGAACCAACTATAGCCCTCGTACTTTTATCATATATTTTCTTATCATTATCTCCCTCTGTCTTTTTAGATGCCTTGACAGTATACTTTAGAGCCTTAAAGTATAAACTCAGTAACAACATCTTTTTGGTACCATTGTCGGGGAATGGAGTAACGAAGCTTTTTCCCTGGGAAGAATGACATTGACACTTTGCTTCTTTGGTAGTGAAAAAAGTTTGGAAACCTTCTAAGGCTACCTTTATCTTTCACTTGGCGACTCCATTTTGTTTAAAATGGTTGTCAACCAGAAGAATACTAGGAAGAATCCAGACAACGAGAAGATTTCGCCTTTTTCTGATCGAGAAAAAATTCTAAAATCAAGAAGACACTTCCGACAGACTGTCTCATCAACAAATAAAAATTATCAACCTAAATACACACAGACTGACTCTAAAGATGAACATGATGAATTGAATATTCCACCCCTTTATGGGGAGTACTCTGGTAATAAAGTTACATCCCCCGAATCGGATTTGGTTATGCCCATTTTTGAGACAGAATCTTTCTCAGTCATTTCCCACACCAATAGAAAACAAAGATCTATCTCACTTCTTGTCACGACAGATTCTCCCTCGCTTCTCGAAGTCCATTTTCCCACCTCTCAAAACTCAAACAATTATCCCATATATCTTAATTCAACTTTTGTTAATTCTCCTATATTTTCACCATGTGAATCTGAAGGAACTAGTCCACATTCCCCAAGCTCCTTTTTCTCAAGTTTCATTCTCGTCGATAACCAAATTCTTGAAACCCTTCCTTATAACCCCCAAAATTTTACTGCTAAAGCCATAATGGTCGCGGTTGGAGTAGGTGGGGTGGGAGGTGCTGTCGCAAGTGGTCCGAGAGCAGGAACAAGTGGCCAAGCACCACCTCTTCGGATATTCACAAAGGTTGTTGCGAGATATGCTCCTCTGGTTCTACTAGTCCCTCTCCATGATTTACTGGGAAATTACATGAAAAACCTCTCCAAGTTCACAAGAGAGGGAAATTTAACGGCAGTCGAACACATAAATTTTTTCGATCAATTTGCTGACATTCTTGGATTGGAACATGAAGATGTTTACTCTAGACTCTTGGTTCAAACCTTTGAAGGGAAAGTAAGAGCCTGTTTCGAGGCTTAGCAACTGGATGTATACCATCATATGATGAACTTGAAAACGCTTTTATTAGACAATGGGGTGAGAGGAAAGACAATCTTTATTATCTAACCGAATTTGGAGCTCTTCGAAAGAAAAACTCCAAATCAGTCCTTGAGTTCACCCAACAATTCAACAAATTGTACAACAAGATCCTAGCTGAGGTCAAACCCTCACAGCCTGCGGTGAAAGTGACTTTCGCTGGAGATTTTGACCTTGACTTTGCCCTATTATTAGGGGAGAGAAGATCAATAGATCTCACCAAGATGTAAGATGATGCCTTGGAAATCGAATCTAACATGATGGCATCAGGAAAACTAAAAGCCAAATTTGAGACTAGAAACAAAGAAATAAGGAGATACAGGGAGCAAGGAGGACCCTCAGGATCAGGAAGGTCCTCAGAAGATAAGATGGATGATATGGCTAGAATCATCAAAGAACTGTCAAACAAAATATCGAGAATAGAATTTGATCAAGCTAAAAATGAACATCACCCTAGAAAGGAATTCAGGAAGAACCCTAATCCTCAAAACCACCAAAAGAAAATTAAGAACAAAGATCAAAAAATCCAAACCCCTTTTAAAAGTAAAAACTTTATAAGAGGGCAAGACTTGGAGGATTTCAAGGAGTTAGAAGAGGATATAAACAATATTGACGAAGACTACTTACAACCTTATATAACAAGACGCAATTACGAAAAGTCTCTGACTTCAAATTATAGGACTAAGAGTAAAAAGAACAATAGTGTCTCGAAAGATTCGACCTATCAGGGAATAATGGATGCTATAATGGTCGAGCTCCACTAGAAGTGTAACCTAAGACCTAGAAACAGGGTTTCCTCAACCGCTCCAGTTAAAAAGTTATTGCCAAAGGTTGAAAATGATGTACCGGTTTCGAAAAACATTGAAGAAAAGACTGATGGGACTAAGACCGCTAACATACAATCTACTAAAACAATGATAGCGGAAACGCCACCCTTAAGCATGCAAAAAACAGACACCCTTGTTACCAAAACAAAGGCCCCTCGGCTAAAGAAAGCTAAAAAGAAAGGGTCAAAGGTTCAAAACATGGAAATCGACAAAACCATTGGAAGTTTTAACCTAGAAAATGAAATCAATAAGGTCAAAATTCCTATTCCCCTTATCGAATTGGCCAAAAACCCGATATACCGAAAACAAATTGCTAAAATGATTAGTTTTTCTGAAAATGAGAGTCAGGTTGATGTTATAAACTTAGAGGATGAAAATCCTAACATACATTTTGGCCCACACTTCGAAGGTGCCAGAGACACCATAGCTCTTTTCTACATCACTTTGACCATTTTCGATCATCTTCTCCATAACTACATGTTAGATTCTGGGGCCTCTTACAATGTGATGCCTAAAAAAATCATGGACAGAATTGACCTTGAAATCACCAGGCCTTATGGAGATTTATATTCTTTCGATTCGAGGAAAGTCAAATGTATAGGTATGATAAAGGACTTAGTAGTAAACCTTGCACAGGTACCTTCGAAAAGTGTTTTAATGGATGTAGTTGATGCAGATATACCCCCAAAATATGGCATGCTCTTGTCCCGATCTTGGGGTGCCAAACTTGGAGGTTCCCTTCAAATTGATATGATGTACGCAACAATTCCAGTTTTCGGGGGGTAGTTCACGTGGCTGTACAGGGAAACCAGGTTAGCATTTATGGTTAGTGATCCTCTCAGCCCAAATAATTATCCTGTATATATTGTTGATCAGGATTTAGGTAATTTTATATTATCTTTAGATGATTATGTAGATACCTATATAGAATAAAGTTGTACAGGAAATAAAATAAAAAAAGAGCAAATAGAACAGGATGTGTGTAACACTAGTGTTTGGAAAATGTTTTTTGATGGTGCCTCATCTTATCTTGGAGCTGGGGCTGGAGTAATTTTTGTGGCACCTGATGACCAATTTGTTATTCCTTTATCTTATAGGCTTCAATGGAACATAGACCACACCAATAACGTATGTGAGTACAAAGCTCTAGTGTTAGGGTTAGAGGCCACTGGGAAAATGAAAATTAAAAACCTGGAAGTTTTTGGTGACGCAGAGTTGATCGTGAAACAAGTTAATTGCCGGTACCAGGCCAAACATCTTAGGTTAAGGTCATATCGAAATTGTGTTTGGGACCTAATCGAATTTTTTTTCTCCTCTGTTAATATTCACTTCGTCCCGAGAGCAAAAAATTAGCAGGCGGATGCTTTAGCCAAAGTATCTTTGACTTTCGCACCTCTCGCTACTTTCAAACTTAAATATCATATATATATGAGACATAGACCTTCAATACCCAATAACATACAATATTGCCAAGTATTTGAGGACGATGAACAACTCCAATTTTTTTTAGAAATGATAGACGAGTTTGTCGAAACCCATGTTGACCAAGAGAACCAAAATGAACCTATTTGGATCATGCGGGAAGGGGAAGACCCCCAAGAGTTCCAGGATAAGATCGTAAATCACCGAATGTTGGTTTTAAAAAATAATCAGATACCTAGGGGCCTGATTCCCTTAGAAAGGATTTTCAGTCATGATGACATCCCTTTGAAGACTACCTTGCAACCTCAGCCAGAGGAGGTCAAAGATTGAAATATAGGTACCGAGGAGAGTCCCAGACTGGTGAAAGTATCTAGGTACCTATCTCCCGAAATCAAGAGTAAATATGTCGAGTTTCTTAAAAAATAAAAATATGTTTTTGCCTGGTCTTATGACGAGTTGAGAACTTATGATACGACTATCATGGAACATAAAATTCCACTAAAACTAGGCGTCAAACCTTTTAGACATAAAATCAGGCAGATTAACCCTATCCTCTTACCAGTGATAGAAAAATAAGTCAAAAAACTCTTGGATGCTAAAATCATAGTTCCACCAAGATACTCTGAGTGGGTAGCCAATTTGGTCCCAGTAAGAAAGAAAAACGATGAGATCAGATTGTGTGTCGATTTCAGAAACCTGAATCGATCATCACTCAAAGACAATTACCCATTGCCTAAGATGTATCACGTTTTAGAAAAAGTATTTGGAGCTAACCATATGTCTATGATTGATGGTTTTTCAGGTTACAATCAGATCGCAGTGCATCAGGACGATAAAGAAAAAACTTCTTTCACTACCCCTTGGGGTACTTTTATGTACGATAAAATTCCCTTTGGTTTGATGAATGCAGGGCCCACTTTTCACTGAGCCATGGATATCACTTTCATGGGTGAAAGAGATAAATTCTTCGTTATCTATCTTGATGACCTGACTTTGTTCTCCAAGTCCAATGTAGAACATCTAACGCACCTTAAACAAACCTTTGAGAAATGTCATAAATTTGGTTTGTCACTCAACCCCAAGAAATCTCATTTCGCAATGTGAGAAGGTAAACTCTTGGGCCATATTGTGTCTAAAGAGGGAATCAAAATTGATCCAAAAAGAGTTGAAGCAATAGACGCTATAAATTTTCCTAGAAATGTAAAAGAAATTCAGTCTTTTTAAGGAAAAATAAATTTCTTGAGGAGATTCATCCCCAACTTCGCTAAGATTATGAAATTGATAACATATATGATAAAAAAGGAGAGCGAGGTGAGGTGGACCAACGAAGCCAAAGCATCATTTCAACGCATCAAGAAAGTAATAAGTGAAGCACCAGTCCTGGCAAGTCCATATTACACGAAAGAGTTTCTGATTTTTTATTTTGCTTCAGAACATACTATTGCAGTTGTGTTGTTATAGAAAAATGACAAAAGTTTTGTGAGGCCTATTGTGTTTTTTAGAAAAATACTCAGAGATGTTGAGTTGAAATATGATATAATAGAGAAACATGCCTATTCAATAGTGAAATCTCTCAAGGCTTTCAAAACTTACATGTTGCATTCAAAGATCATTGCTTATGTACCCTCTAGCTCTGTTAAAGATATCTTGGTGCAACCAGACAATGATGGAAGAAGAGGCAGGTGGTTAGCTAAGATCTAGGAGTTTGACCTAGAGGTCAAACCAACTAAAATTATCAAAGGTCAAGGTTTTTCGAAATTGCTCGCCGAATCAAATTTAAAAGAACTCGGGATAGAGTTGTTGCAAGAGAACGAAGGATTCCTAGAAATTGACGAGCTTGATATCACTGCACCTACAACCAAAATCCAAGATAAGTTTTCTGCTTTAGTCTGGTATCATGACATCGTCCATTACCTACTCACACTTCAATTTCCTAGTGAGTTAACCCCATCAAAATCTAGGATGCTAAAGTTACATGCTGTAAAATACTATATCATAGATGCTAAATTGTATTGTAAAGACCCCTTGGGTTTCCTACTGAGGTGTTTAGTCAAAGCTAAAACAAAAGGGATTAAAGAGGAATTCCATGTCGGAATATGTGGAGGACATCACGCGTGGCGAGCAACAATGTATAAAATCTTGAGAGTCGGATACTACTGACCCAAATTTTTCACAGAAGTGAACACTAAAATTTGAAATTGTGTCCCATATCAGTTGTTCTCGGGCAAACAAAAGATCCCAGCTTTACCCCTTATTCTAGTTAAAACTGAAGCCCCTTTTCAACAATGGGACTCAATTTCATTGGAGAAATCCATCCACACTCCAGCGCGTAGCACAAATGGATCCTAACTGCTATTGATTACTTCACAAAATGAGTGGAAGCTCTTCCCACAAGAAATGCAACCGATTTGGTAGTAATCAATTTTTTGGAAGATAATATTTTATCCAGGTTTGGTTGTCCCTGGAAAATAGTCCCCGATAACGCGCAAGCATTCAAATCAATGGATATGGTAAATTGTTAACTAAAATATAATATCGTACTATGACACTAAACAACTTACTATCCACAAGGAAATGGTCTGGCTGAATCATCCAACAAAATCCCGATTGTCGTGATAAAAAGGGTCCTGACAGAAAACAAGAAAGCATGGCATATCCATTAAAATATGCTCTATGGGCCAACAAAATAAGCACTAAAAGAGCAATTGGGATTTCCCCTTTCCAGATGGTATATGGCACTGATGTCATTTTACCAATAAATCTTGCTCTACCAATAATGAAACTCTGGCAGGATTCAAATGAAGAACCCAATGAAGTTACCAGGAGAATAAACCAGCTGGTCGAAGTTCAAAAAAATAGGGCCGAAGTAAATGAAAGGTTGAAAAGGTATCAGGATAAAATGAAATCCTTATTCGATCATAAAGCGAAAGATAGAGGATTCCTCCTTGGCGACTTGCTCTTAAAATGGGAAGCTAGAAAAGAAGACATTGGAAAACATGGTAAATTTGATCCAATCTGGTCCGGTCCATACAAAATTTCAGCCTCGGAAGGGAAATATTCTTGGTTACTAGAAAACTTGGATGGAAACATTGTTAATGCCCCTGTAAATGGGCAACATCTTAAACACTTCATGCAGTAATGTGTTTCTAAATCACCATTGTACATATCGGTTTGTTTTCAAAAAAAAATAAAAA
>JASDQU011030014.1:2732-21815 GCA_032191745.1 Picea mariana | reverse complement strand
TAACAAAATTACTAAAGGCTTGACTCCTCTAGAAAGCTCATTTTCATCGAGTGGTGTAGGAAACAAAGAGAAACATAAAGAAGAGGAGTCAAAAAGGAAAGTGGGTGAAACCAATTCCTTGAACATTGGAACACCTGAGTCTCCAAAGAATGTTAAAATAGGTGCCCAATGTTCTAATGAAGAAAAATTGAAGTTCGTTAAGCTGCTTGGTGAATTTCAAGATGTTTTTACTTGGTGTTATGAGGATCTTCATCATTTTGATCCTTCTCTTATACAACATGTCATTCCTATCAAGGAGGGCATAAAACCAGTTAGGAAAAAAAAAAAGACCCATTAACCCTACACTGGAAGCAACTATTTGAAAGGAGTTGAAAAACTTTTGAAGGTTGGGATCATTTTCCCGGTTAAGTATTTTGATTGGGTTTCCAATTTGGTTCCCGTTCAGAAAACAAATGGTCAAATTGGATTATGCGTAGATTTTCATGCATTGAATAGGGCTAGTATAAAATATCACGTTCCTCTCCCTAATATGGAAATGATTTTGCAGCAAGTTGCAGGGTCACACATGATGTCCTTACTTGACGATTTTTTTGGTTACAATCAAATCAAGGTAAAAGGGGAAGATAAATATAAAACCACTTTTATTACTCATTAGGGAAATTTTTCTTAGGAACATATGCCTTTTGTCTTATCGAATGCAGGTGCCACTTTTCAAAGAGATATGCAAATATATTTTGACGATTTGACTGGCAATATTATTCAGATCTATCTTGATGACTTAACTGTGTATTCTAAAAACTAATCAGATCATTTTGGTCATCTTAAAAGACTTCTCATGCAATGCAGGAAATTTGGCATTTCACTAAATCCTTCTAATTCTATTTTCGGCGTTACCAAGGGAAAGCTCCTTGGACACATTGTCTCTGATTCAGGAATAAGCATTGATCCTGAAAGGATTGTTTTTATCCTAAATCTCGATGCTCCCACTTCCAAGAAGGAGGTTCAAGATTTCATGGGTGTCATTAACTTCATCCGTAGGTTTGTTCCTGATTTTGTTGTAATGGTCAAGCCAATTCATAATCTTCTTAAGAAAGATCGTTCCTTTTCTTGGACAAATGATGTCGAAAATGATTTTGTAGGGATCAAGAAAGCAATCAGTTCCACATCGGTTTTGGCAAATTCGGATTTTGAGAAAGAATTTATGATATATACTAATGCCACAGAGGAAGCAGTTTCTTCTATCCTCATGCAAGGTGATGACCAAGGTAACGAAAAACCAGTGGCTTACATGAGTCAAAGCTTGTCTCATGATGAGTTTGAATATTCTTTTATTGAAAAGTATGCTTTTTCTCTTGTTAAAGTTGTTGAAAAAAATTTCCACTTCACCTTAGGTAAGCACGCGTTAGTAAAATTCCCTTTACCTGCTGTCAATTTTTTTCTCTCATAGACTTATCTTTCAGGGAAACTTGCACATTGGCTGGCCAAGATCCAGGAGCATGATTTAACTATCATGACTTCTAACACCATCAATGGATGTGACTTAGCCCTTCACTTAGCTCAGCATGTTGAAACTAGTGAAGAAATTGATGAACAAGATAATTCTCTATCAGCATTGTTCTACATTGATAATAAAATCCTTCATATGTATGAACATCCTTGGTATAAAAATTTGGTTTACTATTTTCAAAATCAAAGATGTCTAGATAAATTAGATACTCAGCAAAGAATAAGTCTTTGCCTCAAATCTTCTAGATACATCATTATAGGAGACTTCATGTTTAGAAGATCTGCCAATGGTGTGTTTCTTTGTTGTGTAAACAACGAGGAAGCACATAAACTATTGCAAGAAACTCATGGCTCTTCGAATTTTGTTATTCATGTAAGAGGTCATTTTTCCGCTAAAACCACTTCTTTTAATATCATTAGAAAAGGATATTATTTCTCTTCAATCTTTTATGATTCTTATGTTTTTTTGAGATCTTGTGACAAATGCCATAATTTTGTTGGGAAAAAACACCTTTCAGCCATGACTTTACAACCTGTCCTCCCGGACCTTCCTTTTTTAAAATGGGGTTTGGAATTTATTGGTCATATTAATCCTCCATATTCAATAGGAAAAATCTTTATCTTAACAACCACAGACTATTTTACAAAATTGGCCGAAGTTGTCCCACTTCAACATTCGCAGGATGAGCAGGTGATTTCTTTCCTTGAAAATAATAATTTTTCCAGATTTGGTCTTCCTTTGGAAATTACTACAAAAAATGGTCCCACTTTTATTTCTGCTAAGCTGACCCAATTTTTAGCTAAGTTGGGGGTTAAACATTTTACCTCATCAACTTATTACCCCCAAGGAAATGGTAAGGCCGATTCTACCAATAAGAATCTGGTAAGAATTATCAAAAGGCTCATCAAAGATAAGCCTCATCAATGGCACACTCTCCTCACTTACACCCTTTGGAAAGAACGAACTACCAAAGGTGAGCATTGGTTTCACTCCTTTACAACTTGTTTATGGTCAAGAAGCCATTCTGCCTACTGATCTGGAACTTTCCTCCTTAAGGTTAATGCTACATATTGAAGAATTAAATTCTTTTGATGTTTCTCAGAGAATGAATGCACTTTTGACTTTAGAGGAGAAAAGGGCATTTGCCTTAGATAATATAAAAAGAAGACAACATATTGTTAACAAGAGTGTCAAAGCTGTCAAATTTAAAGTCAATGAGAAGGTACTATTGTGGGATTCAACTCATGTTGATAGAGGAAGAAATTCAAAGTTTCAAAAATTATGGTTGGGTCCTTTTAAGATCACTTTTGGCCTGGGTGCAAATTCTTATATTCTAAAGGACTTACAAGAGCGATTGTTTTCCTACAACACTAACAGTTCCCACTTAAAACATTACGTGGAACCAACTTCAAGAATTTAACATTTATTATAGTAGTTTTCATTTAGGAATGTTTATGTATTATGGTAGTTTTCATTTATGCTTTAACATTAGTATTTTTTCATTTCCGCTATTTCATTTTCTGTCATTTCATTTCTACTATTTCAATTTTGTTGTTTCATTTATGTTATGACATTTCTTGCTTTTTGTTCTTTTCGACTTAATTGTTTGTCAAAATAAAATGTTGGATAAGTTTTTCCACAACGACACTTTTGCAAAGTATTGTTAATCAATAGCAATCAATATTACACAACTGTCATGATGTTCACCTTGAAGGCATCATTGGAATTGTTATCTATTTCACTATTGTTTTATGAGATAGTTGGTTTTATCCCGTTTTTGCTTTCCTTTTCTTCATCCATTTTGAGATTCAAAAGAGAAAGTTCAGAAAATTTTCTCCTTAAAGTCAAGAACAATTTTTAGTTGAATGATTATGCTTACAGGGATAAACCCCTTCATACTTAACACTTTCCATGAGTTATTCCCAAATTCTCGGTCATTTTTCCATTAAATCCGCTCACTTCCCCCTATTGAATAATCATTTTGATTTATATCTTCTTGATCTGATGTTACATGGTCTGGGAAACCAAACATTCTGAGTTCTTAATCTGTTGGAAATAGATTTCCCCGTGGATTCACCATTTTGTTGACGATTAAAATCGCAACGATGAATTCTGCCTACAAAGTATTGCTAAAGCATTATTATTTAACTATGCTAATAATATAATACTAGTACGTGGGACCCCCTTGTAGAATAGCAGTGCAAGGATAGACATATTATACGTGATTTGTTATTGTTTTTGATGTTGCCTACACAGTCCTACATTTTTTACGATGCAGTCTTGGTTTCATTTGACATGATAATAGGTGGATGATGCATTTTGTGAAATGATTTTTGAGATACAAAACAGTTTTATGGTTATGAGGAGCATGTTATTTATAGTTGCTATGATTTAACCTTGTCACTAATCCTTATGATCGATTACCTAGCCACATATATGCAAGAGATATTTTAATGATAGCATGATCAAAACAAAGAAAAACTATTATGAAAAGATCCTTAAGTATAACAAAGGGAAAGAAGTTATATGTTTGAGCTATGATAAAGGACTATATGCACGTTCGAATTGAAAATTTAAGGGACATTAGTATAGTCCTAACTATTATTCTATTGTTGGTTAGGGGACTATGCAATTTTCATTAGATTTGAATGGATGGGCATATAGCATTTTAATATGTATTATGACATGCAGTTATGGCAAGGGTTAACGTGTAAATGATTTGGGTGGTGCACTATGCAATGGATATCGTTGCATATTTCACAATGGTTTGGCATTGAATACACATTGGTTATATGGTTTAATTGTTGGTGAATGTGATTCTTTTTGGGTTGTCTCGTACTTTAAATTGAATGGGCCAGGTGATGGAAGTGGCGTGCATTTACTGTACATCACTCTATACTTCCCCTATCGCCCATCAACCTAGCATTGTTCCATTGTTGCATTTTTTCTCTGTTGGTTAAGAAGATTCACATTTTCAGGCTCTTGAAAGAAAGAAGGCTTGACCAACTCAACATTTAAGCAATTTTCCACAGCTATGATTCTTTTTCTCTCAATCCATGAGGTATTCTCTATTGTATGAAAAAATGATGGCTCAATGATACTTGGATTCTATGTGTTCTTGATAATTTTGACTATGTAGGTGTGTGTTATGGCTCTCTGTGATGAATGTAAAATTTTCGAGATTGCAAGAAAAAGAATTGGGTATTTTAAGTTGTGAATTGATTGGTTGTTCGGTTAGTTTGGTATCATGATGGGTCTCTATGGAATAATAAGTGAATGGTGGTACATATGGATCTACATTGATGATGGAGGGTTTATTTTTGTCTATTACTATCAGTTTATTCACTCCCTCACAGTCACGGTGGTAACCCTTACCCAGTTGTAGAGGAATGGCCAACAGTTGTTGTGCTCTTTCTTCAAACCCCGAGTTGTGGTCGTTGGCCCATTCTTACTGTCTTTTTACCAAAGTATCCCAAGATACATTCTTGGTTGACCCTAACGTTAATACAAGCATGTATGGTTATGGATTGATACAAGTTGTATCTAAGCATTTTGTCAAAAGGAAGAGTGTGTCCTCACCGATGTTGTTGTCAAGTTGTTCAGCTCTTAAGTATTGGAAAGGGATGTTATATCTCTGTATTTTTTTTTATAACTTCCACTGTTCAATTAAACCTCGCCTCTCCTCTGCAAGTGTTAAATGTAGCATGTGCACTGGGTTATTTTACTATGCCTTTCTTTGCTCACCTCGGGTGTTGATCATTGGTCTCGTCCAGGACTTGGAGAAATAAGTAAGACTGTATGGCTCACTGTTGTGTCTTTTTCAAAAGTTATTTTTTCATGTGGTTGATATAAGTCTCGGAAGACCATCATCTCTCTATGTTATTGTTAAAATATGAACATGGTCTTGTTGTCTCCCTGCATTTGATTTTGACAGAGCCTGATTTAGATTCCAACTATCTTTACTCTCTTCGAGCACCTTATGGGTTCTCAAGTATTGGTTTATCAATTAAATGGTTATGGAAGTATTTAAGACACATGCTCTCTCGTCGAGTCTCTGTCTGGTCCTTCTATGATAAAATTGGTTGAACAAATAAAAATGGAAACATGCACTTGCATACATTCGAGATCTATCTTCTTTTCGTTATGGTTTTTCTCACTGTGTTTTTACCAGTGTGGTCTTGATTGCAAATGGAAACACCTGTGTGGTTTTGCTAATCCCGATTAGGTTTTTGTCCAGTTAAAAAAAATGATGCCTGTGTGTAGTTGGTTATGTTCACTTCATATATTATATTGGATCATCATACAGATTACCAATGGTTTTAAAACAAAGTTATACCCACAAAGATAAGGCTCGGGGTTTATGTTTTGGTTGACTGTTTTTTCATTTTAAGATTTTGTGATTGATATGATGAAGGTTGTGTATAATCGAGCATGCTTTGAAGTCTGTTCGCATTTTTAAAAGAGACCTGTGTACATTTTAATTGGGGCCGATTGTTGATTGGTAAACCGTGGATGTTGATTATTATCGTGGTGCATTATGGATTATCGGGGATAGATGTTCAACATATTGTTGTGCATTTTTTTTATTTTATTTTTAAAGAAAGAAAGAAAGAAAGAAGGGATCAACATTTTGTTAAACAAGATTGTTGAATGGAAAGGTTTTTTTTATAAGTTATGATTGCACAGATTATTATGAATTAAGGAATTCTAGGAAATTTAATTATTGGAACAACAAGCAATTTGGTATACAATTGAGAAACAATAAATGTTGGTGCTTTTTGGATTGCTTTTAATACAAAGTTACGATTATTGATTATTTAATTTTTTTTCTGAACAGTATCTATTAAATCCCATGTCATTTTCTCACTTTTTTTCTCATTACGAATCCCCTCACAATACTAGATTCACTTTACGCCCTGTTCTTAAAATTAAATGGAAATTATGTATTACAACGATTAAAAGAGGACACAAAGATGGGTCACAGTTGATATGATTTTGTATTGTAACACAGTTTATTGTTTAATGATTTGTTGAGCAGTAATCATGTCCTTATTCCCTTTAATTTTATCACTTTTCCACTCAATACAACCCCCTCAAATATCCCAGAACCCTTATTCACCCCCTGCTCATTGACAAGTATTAAATGAATTTTATGGATTGGATTGCATCGGTCTGATGTGATTGTTGAGCCAAACTTTGTTTCATATTAAAGAGATGTCATGTGTGGTTTGTTTAATAATCTATTTGCTAATAAACACTACATATAGGATGAGATTTTTTAGCACAAGAAGTCATGACTGAAATAACAGGGGAAGAGGGAATTGGAACAGAGGGCCTAGAAGGCCAAGATTCTCGATACATTTTGATGAGGATCCACAAGAGTTAAAACAACTCTTCCAAGATGGATTTTTCAATTGTATTGGGAAAGGGGTAGTCCAACCTAGGCCAGAAAGGCCTCCCTTCCAACCCCATCATGTCCTAGGTATCCCTGTCCCCCCTCATGTTTCATTGCAACCTGAAGTCCTTGAGAATGACAGATGGCAGGAGATTGTTCACCCAACAGTCTCCCAACATCGTGGCTGGCCCAACTTGTCTTTACTTGCTCCTCCTCCACGGGTTAACCCAAATGTCCAAATTTCCCCCACACACTCACATGTACAATCTTCACATGAAAGAAAAAGACTCAAAACCAAATCCCACCACACACATGATAAAGGAAATTTTTTTGCTGCCCCATCGTCTCCCTCAAGTGATTCAACCAAATCAGTTTCATCTTGCATGCACTTGAGAGATGATTTTTCTTATGTCACCAGTGAGATCAAGCCTAAAGGCTCCACACAACCTAAGGATAATTCAGGAAGGTCAAAGGGAGACAACAACAACAAAGGGAAAATTGTCTCCCAAAGTGGCAAGCATGGTTTTTGAGTATATTTTATTATTGATTGTTGAGAACAGTTGATTGTTGAAGTTTTTGGACAACATACCATTTTTGGATATTTTGGATATTATATGTTTGGATATGGTTTAAAATATCATTTATATTTAATTTTCAAATTATGAGAATGATGATGGAAGACACAAGGAGGGATGTGTTTGATTGATTGACTAGTTATGTTTATTTTTGTTAAGAAACTAAAGGGAGTCACAAGGATTCCCACCTACTAGTTATTATTTATTAAAGACCCTTATTATTATTATATTAATTCTTCCCCTAAACTAAAGGTTAGTTGAGTTTTAGCTAACTTAACTAAAAGAAGTAGTTGAACTACCTCAACTAATTTGGGATGCATAAAAGAAAAATGAAGAGGAAGAACAAAAGGAAGAATATAAGGAGAAAGAATACTAAGGTTTTCTCTTGAGTTTTATTGAGATAGTTCAGTTTTCATTCATTCTTCAATTCATTAAAAGCCTAATCTCTTTTATGAAAGCAGGGTCCTATTGTAGACTGCAAGATTCAAAGATGAATTACATCATTCAGACACTTGTTTTCAGAGGTGTTGATCTATCTTTGATAGTCTGTGTAGACTTGTCTGTTTATGAATTAAATTCCACGACTGATAAAGGATATTGTGCAGAGTCGAGTGGGAAGAAATCTGTGGCAAGTTGATCCAACTTTTAAAGTTCAGTTTTTTACTTTCTGTCAGAAGTCCTTTTGTATGGTTTTCATCGGGGACATCTAAGTTTGACTTTGGTCCAAACTCCCTAAGGTATTTTTGTAAAGAGAACGATTCTTTTGATTTCTTGGAATGAAATAAGTGATTGTTATTTCGTCTCATCTGTGTTAATATGTGACTTGGTATTTTTGCTTTTGTCTCCACATTTACTTTTGCATATGTTATATTCAGAAAATTATATAAAAAATGTTGAATTTTACAACAATCTTCTATTTTTTTTAAATCATCCTAAGCCCTTGTAATTAATACTTGTAGATTAGGAAACAAATTTTGAGGCTATAAACATAGGGTGATATTTCTGTCTATCTTTCCTTAGCCAAGCAAGATTTGAAAATGCTTGAGTAAGATTATTTCATATTTTTTCCTCAACGGGGTGTTTCTTCCCTTTGTGTCTCAATGCACTCTCATTTGTGTCATCTTGTATATTCTTCCATTCCCTCTCGGGAATGGATACAGGAAGATCATATTAAGGGTTCTTTTTCAATTAAACCCTATATTGATCTATGACATATTTCAAATGTGTACCATCCCTCAAGGTGATTTCATACTTGTTGAAGGAATCACCAAATAGGTTGACCATATGGTTTATAAGATTGTTTTATAAATATTTATTCTAGGCATTCCACTGTGTGTGAATGGTGGGCCCAAAAATCTATAAATACTTGTCATGCAAGGTCCTATATAAAATATTGTTTCCTATAAAAAAATATGATAATTAGATTAAAATAATATGAAAGTTGTAGATTTCAATCAAATTTTAGGAACAATTTAAGATATTAAAAAATACCTGGGATTTGTTTGTCTTCAATGGAACCAAGTTATCATCCACCAAAAGTATTATGGAGAGTGTTCCCAAGCTTTGAACATGTGATGATCCAGGATAACAATGCTCTGGCTGTGAAAAAACAATATCCTCATGAGATTCTCCATGTAGACCATCACGTGCATTGTATAGCATGTATGGTGGGGGCATCTAATCAGCCCCAGGAGTTTCAGTCCTCTAAGACATACAAAAAGAGGCAAATAGCCTCTCATGTATTTGTTTCATGCTAGGACATTGTGGGGTTTGTGCATCACTGCTACTAGCAGTGTCCCCATGACTAGACTGTCCTGTCGGATCCAAAAATGCTTATAGATAGAAAGCGTTTAAGTATTTTTCATATAACGGTATCAGACAAAATTTCATAAATCAATATGTGTCATAAATAATATTTTGTTTAACTATGCTTACCCCAAATTTTTCTATATCCTACCTTAAAATTTTCATTCTTTATTTTCCCTCCTCTGTAAGTGGCTTAGACCTAGCCAATTCAATGAATTTCATATTTTAATTTCTCAAGGCCTTTCGAATTGTTTCCATTGGGTTTATGGAATGATATATTTCATCTCACACATCATTGTGCTTCGATGGTGTGATCATACACATCAATAAATAAACATATGTTGATGGTCAGAATTGACCATGATTAACATTCAAGAAATCACCCGGTCAAGGCCCCAATCAGACCCTTTTCCATTTGGGATGGTGATTCCAGCTAGTTATAATGGGTCGAGTTATCTGTTTAAAGTTTTTCTCCAACAAATGGAGACTTAACTTGAAGCTTTGTTAAATCCTACTTGTAAAAAAGAAATGAATTAATCTATCTCTATTCTAAGTCTAAACTATCCTAAAATGGAAATAGAAGTAGTTCTTTTATCCCAGATAGGAGCAAGAGAATAATAGAAAGTTAAGAATGAGATAAATATAAGCCATTAAGTTATAGAAATAGTTCATATAACCTAATAACGATTAAAACAAATACACACCAATCCTAACTTAGTAAATAGTTGCTAGGGAAAGATTAGATATGTATACTCACACTCAATATGGAGGATTAAAAGATATTGAACATGAGATAAGAAAGCTATCTAACTAAGGAAATAGTTCGGAATCTAGTTAATAGTTACTAGAAACTATAGATACACATACTCACATCCAAAGGTTAATTAATAAATTCAAACTAAGCATGAAATATGACTTATCAATGATTTTAAATAAACATCAATTCACATAACTGACAACATTGCACAGTATACAAACTCATACTCATCGAGAACGGAATTTGTCAAATGGAAAGTCTTTACTAAACTCAAAAAATGATAACAATATCAAATTCTAAATACAAACAAAAGAATTGAGTGGCTTCTATCAGTTTACAAAACTTAACAATAGTGCACCAGTTCTATAATTGATTTCAAACTCAAAATACAAAATATTTCAAGAAATAGATTGTGATAGCACAAGTCTCTTCTTTCCTAAGACCAACTTTTTGCCATCTGTTAGCACCAGAATTCATCTTTGGATTGCGACAGAGGTAAGCTTGATACCCATTAGATTTTATGTCACAGATTAGTTATAAAAGGGTCAAATGGGTGTAGTCTCAACAAAATATCATCTCAACTCAGAAAACTAGACTGATATGCACTAGCAGGTGAGGTCTTGATTTAACTTCAGACAGTAAGTTGTAGTAAGGGTGAGTAGGAGGAATATGTCGGTGTGAAAAAACAGAAGTTTTCCAAGGACATCAAGTTGTTCGGAATCCCAAGGGGGAAAAATTTAAACACGAGAACTTCTTGAATTTAAATCTCACAGAAATTGAAAGGAACCATAACAACACTATAATTGAACTTTCATCATAATACAGTCACAATAATTCAAGTGAATCATTCAACCATGAACTCTTTGAGCATCATAGGGAAACAAGAGGGAGTAAGAAAGTTGACTATCATTAAACAAGATGTCTCAAATGCATATAAATAACCAGAGAACCAGAATGTTCATTCATACTTTACAATACAAGAGCTTTGCTCTACCATCGACCCTTACAAAATATCAAAATTGAGTCTTTATACTCAAAACAAAAATCACAGAAGCATAATCAAGAAGCTGCATTGAAGACATTATGTCTGCATGCTTCATGTCGGACTATGCATGTAGTGTTTGTCCAGATGTGAACATTTATCATACACAAATGAGCCTCATAACAGACCTGATGATGAACCGACTAACTGATCGTCCTTCCCTGTGCTTTGCATTTATGGAAGAAACGACATTCAACCACCACCAACCAACCTTAATAATTGCTTCATTGGGATCGGGGATGGCTCAAGTCAACTTTGCACCTGTAAGATGTGGCAGCCTCAACATTCACCGCCTGGATCTGAGCTGGATGCTTACGGGGAAGCCCGACGGCAGACGTGGCTACCAATGAAGCGATTGGAGCACTCGTTATGGAGTAGAAGGCGGGAGATGGCCAGGTGGACAGTTGAGGATGGACGAGGAAATTCAGGATGGAGTGGGGGCTACATAAGCGGGAGATGAGGTGTAATGGGATGGAAGTGATGTGGAGCGAGGTGGCACAGGTGGTTGGATATGAGGAAGGGACAGGTATCGGTGGGACGGTGATTGGAGTACAGGTGGCGGGGGTGGAAGGGATGAGGGGTGACCACTTGTCGACCCAGGATAGGACACTATGTGCTCATGCCCATATCGAGGCTACAAAAAGTGGTTTGGAGCCTCCCCTCTTTTGGGACCGATGTGTGTCTTTGACTGACACGTAGCACCCTCACAAACCACGGTTGTTTTTCCTGGCCGGCTCTACCCTTTTTATCCTGTGCACATTTTGAGGCCCCAATATGGCCATCAACCATTGATTTGGGGTGCTAAACTCTCGATCGCCCAGATTTGCGTGCATCTTATCACGTCGCGCCAAAACGTCTCATCAGTCCTCTGACTTAGGATATAAGCCGAATTGTGGGTTTTTTGCCCGTTTTCATTCGTTTCTTTGCCAAGGGACCAACTTCTTAGGAAAATAACCCTCGCCCCCCTTTACAAATTTATGTTATAACATTAGGCTCCATGGGGGATGGCTTGCTCCCTGTGAAATGCTAAGAACTCTTCTGCAGCTTCAGTGCCTTACTATTGGGCTATGGAGTCACCTATAAAACCGATAAATAAAAGAAAAACAATATTTACAAAAGCCAAGGAGCCACTTGTGTCTCAAATAAAGAACTTCTTAAGAAAATGCCCATTTACAGGGCCACCGAAAACTTGATCGCCTTCCAAATTCTGTAACATGTATGTATTATTTGGATATATCTTGGAGATTTTGAAGGGCTTTATCCACAAGGATTCAAACTTGTTGTGATTTCCTATGTCCTTCTTTGGTGCGTCTCATTTGAGAACCAGATCTCCCAACTGGAAATTGTCCTTTCTCACCTTTTTGTCAAAGGCTTGCTTGATCTTCTGTTGACGTTCATGCACTTTTTCCAACAATTTCTCTCTGGTCAGTTGCCTTCTACCAGTTGATGTATTCTTCTAATCATATCATCAGACTCGCCTTGGTAGTCTTGGAAGAATTTCTCTATAGGCAGGGCAAGGTGAGAAGGAAAAACTACTTCAACCCCATAGACAAGTTGGAAAGGGGAGAGGCCCAGGGATCTCTTCGTTGTCACTCGATCATCCCATGGGGAAAACTTCAGCCTTGAATCCCATGCTTTCTTATTGTCATATAGCAGTCTTTTGATGATCTTTATCAGGATTTTGTTAGAGGACTCTGTTATTCCATTGCCCTGGGGGTAGTAGGGGGTAGAGTGGATCAATGAAATTCTGAACTGCTCACAAAATTTGACCAGTGGTTCGGCCTTGAAGGATACAGCATTATCGGTGATGATTATGCTCGGGAAACCAAACCTTACCATAATATTTTCAAGAAAACCTAGGATGACTTTGTGAGAAGCTCTCCTTGTGGGAATAGCTTCTATCCACTTGGTAAAATAATCTATGGAAGTTAGGATCCATCTGTTTTGACCTCTTGATGCAGGATGAATTTCCCCAATAAATTCTAGGCCCCACTGCTGAAAGGGTCCTGAAGCTACTACAGGATTCAATGAAAAAGAATTGAGCTACTGATTTCCTGAAAAATTATGACATTGGATACAAGATATGATTTTTTCACAGACATAAGTGAATAAAGTGGGCCAGTAGTACCCAGCCCTGAGAATTTTGTAGGCTGTGGTTCTCCAAAATGATGTCCCCCACACAGGCTACCATGAAAGTCGAAAATAATGTTTTGGACATCCTATGGGTTTAAACATCTCAGAATCACACTTAGAGGGTCTTTCCAATACAAGACCTGGTCAATAAGGCAATATATAACTGCTTTGATCTTTAAATCTCTTGCCTTTCTCTTTCCCATTCTGTCATAGGGTCTTAATTCTTGTAGAAAATACATAATGTCTTTGTACCAGGGGAACTATGCCAGTGGAGGGCTATATTGAGGATTGTTATCAGGAAACTTAGACTGCTAATATTATGAGCAAGTGTTGATGAAATTAACCCCCAAATCTTTACAATTAGATTCAGCCAACATCATGGCTAAACCTTGGCCTTTAACTAGTTTGGTGGGTTTTATTTCTAGATCAAATTCAAGGATCTTGGAAATCCACTTGCTCCTTCTCCCATCTATGTCAGGATGAATGAGAATGTCCTTCATAGAGGCTGAAGGAACATATGCAATGATCTTTGAATGCAAAACATAGACTCTGAAATATTTGAGAGCTTTCACAAGGGCATAGCTCTGTTTCTCCATGATATCATATTTTGCCTCTGCATCTCTCAATGCCCTACTAAAAAATGAAATTGCCTTCTCTAGCCCTTCAACATTCTTCTGCATCAAAACCACTGCCACCGTATCAAAAGAAGCAAAATAAAAAATCATAAAATCCTTGGAATAATCAGGATTGAAAAACACACGTGCCTCGGTCAATGCCTTCTTGATCTAGCTGAATGATTCTCGAGACTCAACAAACCATTTTACTTCATTTCCCTTTTTGAGCATGATTGTGATATGCTTCACCAGCTCAGTAAAATTGGAAACAAACCTTCTTAAGAAATTAATTTTGCCTAGGAAATACTAAACTTCCTTCCTGGATCTGGGAATTGACAAGGTTTGAATTGCTTCTACCCTGCTTGAATCAATTCTGACCCCATCAGTTGATACTATGTGCCCCAATAATTTCCCTTCCTTCATAGCAAACAATGATTTCTTTGGATTTAAGGAGAGACCAAACCTTCTGCACTTCAAGAAGACTTTCCTCAGATTAAAGTGTTATTTATCAGATCTAGAAAAGATTGTTATATCATCTAGATAGATGATCAAAAACTTATCCTTCTCCCCAATGAAGGCGATGTCCATGGCTCGCTGAAAGGTTTATCCTCTGTTCATCAATCCAAAGGGCATTTTGTCATACATGAATGTGCCCCAAGGGGTGGTGAAGGTTGTGTTTTCT
The DNA here is from genome assembly GCA_032191745.1 of Picea mariana. Classification (NCBI taxonomy): domain Eukaryota; kingdom Viridiplantae; phylum Streptophyta; class Pinopsida; order Pinales; family Pinaceae; genus Picea; species Picea mariana. The sequence goes on along the minus strand of JASDQU011030014.1, from coordinate 7,304 downwards.
CTGTCCTCAGGCAAGACAAAGATCTTATTATAGCCAGAAAATCCATCAATCATGGAAATCCTATATGCACCAGTTACCCTCTGGAATATGTGTTCCATCTTTGGCAACGGGTAATTATCCTTCCTAGATCTCCTGTTCAGATTTCTGAAGTCAACAAAGAGTCTGATTTATCCACTCTTTTTTCTCACCGGGACCAGGTTGGCTACCCACTCAGAATATCTCAAAGGCACAATAATCTAAGCATCCAAAAGCTTCTTCACCTCCCTTTCCATAATAGGCAGCAACATAAGATTTATTTGTCTTAATTTCTGCCTAAATGGTTTTGCCTCCTCTTTCAATGGGATCTTGTGTTCAATGACACTGGTGTCATATGTTCTGAGATCTTCGCATGTCCAAGCAAACACAACAGAAAATTCCTTTAATAGCTCAGTATACTCGACCCTCTGCTCTCTTGACAGGCTTCTTGACAATTTGACAAATTTTGGGTCCTGCTCTGTGCCAATATTGCACTTATCCACATCAACATCATCATTTGAGATTTTACCCTTCACTACCACATCATTTCTGTCAAAAATCCTTTCCAAAGGAACTAGTCCCTTTGGGATGTGATTGTTGGGTAGCTGGACAATGTGACGATCAACAATCTTTTTCAAGAAAACATCAGGATGGGGCTCTATTTTAGAGTCAGGATCTTGATCAATCTGCAATACAGAAAACTCCTCGACAGTTTCTAGGAATCTTTTGATTTCAAGATCATCCTCAAACACTTTCCAATGCTTGACATTGTTAGGTATAGAGGGTCTATATTTCACTTCTACATCATACCCGAGTTTAGGTGGCAGAGGGAATTTGAAATCGCTTGCTGAAACAGCCAGAGAATCAATCATGGCATTATTTTCCCTTGGAAAATATGAAATGTTGAAATCCAAGAAAAAATTGTCAATTAGGTCCCATTCTTCGTTTCTATAGGTTTTGAGCCTGGGATGCTTAGTTTGATATAGATTTCTAATTTTTTTAACAATCAATTCTGCATCTCCAAACACAGATATTTCCATGATCCCCATGTCTTTTTCAGCCCTTAAGCCTAAAACAAGATCTTCATATTCTTCCACATTGTTGGTAGCTTCAAATTCCAATTTGTATGACAGAGATATGGCTTTGGGGCTGGTGAAACCAAAACTACTCCAACACCAACAACATGTTTAGAGGAGGCTCCATTAAAAAACATTTTCCAAATAGAGGTGGTGGAGAAAGGAGCTTCATGAAAAACCATGGACTTCTTTTTTAGCTTTAAAACAGGCTCGGGAGCATCAGTTAACTGCAACAAAATGGCCCCCAACTCAGTGTCAAGTGCAAAGATAGGATGGTTGGTGGGGTCAAATTCATCACTAATAATATAGGCCAACTGAGCTTCTTTGTACATTTTTCTATGCTCCCCTCTGAACACAAGAATGGTAGCATATGTGAGGTCCATATGCAAGGTTTCCCCAAGCCTTTTAATCCAATATCTTGACAAAATCATGCCAAAATTGTGAGGAACATCAGCCACCACAATATCCATGACCACACTTTTCGTGGGAAGCTGAAAAAAGGTCACAACTGGGTCTTTGATAACCCCAAGACATTGCACCCTCCTTGAATCAAAAAAGTACAAATCATGATAAGATTTTGTGATATCTAATTTGAGCTCTTCCATGACAGTTTTGGGCATGAGATTATGAGATTCCCCTGAATCCATCAGACAATTATGCAACACCTTATCATGTATGTTCGGGGATGTGTAGAAAGGGGGGGATGAATCATCTCTATCTTCTACCATAGGACCTAGGATGACTGTTGGTTTCTCATCTTGGAGATTTACTAAGTCTGTATAATTATTTGGGGCTTAAGGAATCAACAACTTAGAGAGGATTCTTTTAAAATCTTCATGCTTGACCAGCTCTGAAAGGGGAACGAGGATCCTGATCTTTTGGATTTCATGCTCAAAACTAAAGGAGGAAAAGGGCTTCAGAACTTATCTCACCTCTGGGACAAGGTCTTTGGATATTGGTGGAGGATTATGAGATTTCTTTTCTTTGTTGTTGTTTATTGCATCTTTAGTAGGCTTGTATGGTATGGAAGGATGATCGGGGATGTCAAAATTCTCTTCCTTCTTCTTAGACCTGAGGTTATATTTATTGGGACTACTAATGGATTTCTCTCCCTTGCTTAGCTCATTTATTTGATTTTTCATGAGGGACTCCTCGTAGGCAAATTGAGTTAAATGGGGAAAAGGGGAGGTGTCTCCAATACAATTAATTTCAGGTTCATGCTCCTCTTCTTCCCTTTCCTCATCGATAACAAGGTTGTTTTGAAGGGGGGTTTGAATTTTCTGATCATTCCTGTCTTTGTCCCTTTGTTCCCTCGGAATAATCCGAGGAGAATGGTTATTTGGTCTCCTGAAGTTTCCTCTGTTATCAGTACTTGGGACATTCTTATAACCTTGCTTCCCCTCAAACTTCATTTTCTCCATTTCTGCAAAAAGGGATTTCACCATCTTGGTCAATTCATCCACTTGAGGATGGGATGCAAAAGAACCAAATGTTGAGGCCTCTGATCTCCCTCTTCCTATGTCAAATTTGTTCCTAAGTCTGTCAACTGCCAATACATTGGATTCTACTTCGAGGGCTGCATATTTCATATGGGACAGGAAAGTAGCTCTTCTTTCTCTGAGCAGGAGGCAGAAGTTGAGGTCAAAAGCACTAGCATAGGTGATTTTGGTAGAGGCTTTAGGCTTTATCTCGGCAAGGATTTTATTGTACATCTTGTTGAATCGTTTGGAGAAGTCAGAGACTGATTCTCCCTCTTTCCTCTTCAGGGATCCAAACTCTGTGATATAATACATAAATTCATTTTTACCCCCACTGCCTCAAGAAAACATCATCTAGAGCTTCAATCCCAGCAATAGATCCAGGAGTCGAGCCTCTGAACCAATTTCTAGCCTCACCATCAAGACTCTGGACAAAGACTCTCATCCAGACATCTTCATTTTCAATATTCAGATTATCTGGATAACTGTAGAAGGTAGCAAGGTGTTCTTCAACAGTTATATCCTCTTCTCCAGTGAACTTTAGCATATATTTCAGGTAATCTCCAACAGGGAGAGCATTCATAGGCTCAGGTAATATTAGAGGGGCATATCTTGCAGCCACTATGGCATCCATTCTATTCCTAGGAGGATTAGCACCTGCCATAGGGATATGAGGTGGAGGATAACCAGGAGGGGAAGGGGTTCGAATAGGGGAAGTTGGAATTGATATTACAAGAGGAAAGGGAAACAACAGAGGATTTGGAGAAAAGGCTAAAGGGATTGAGGGAACATGGGTCTCTCCTTTTGTGGTAGTGACAACAGTAATAGGAGGAGTAGTGGTGAATCCCTGGGTAGAAAAATCCTCTAAGGCGTTGGGCCTAAACCATAATACGACTTCAGGGGAGAGAAGAGTGACAATGGTTTCTCCCTCCAATCCCAGACTAGGAGGGTAAAACTCAACAGGAACACTCCCAAAATTCAAATTTCGGGAAACTCCAACAGAAGGTATAACAGAAGGCTGAAAATCAAAAATTTGAGTTCCTATAGGATAATGAAAATAATCAAAAATACCTGGTTCAACAGTAGAAGTACCCTCATGAAGGGCCTTTCCCTTTCTGATAATTTTCTCTAGGTCAGCTTCAAGTGTTTCCAAAGGCAGTTGTGGAGTATACCTTGTGTGTCTGCCTCTGGAATCCACAGTTGAAATAATGGAGTCGCCAATAGATATTCATCAATGGAGTCACCATAGTGGAGTCGCCAGGTGCAGAGTTGTAATCTTAATGTACTGGGTTCTGATGAACCTTCATAACCAGTAAGCTTTGTCATTCAATCCCAGGGAAAATCTTCAATTAGTCCCCGACAACGGTGCCAGAAATGTTAGCACCAGAAGTCACCTTTGGATTGCAACAGAGGTAAGCCTGATACCCATCAGATTTTATGTCATGGATTGGTTATAAAAGGGTCAAATTGGTGCAGTCTCAGGAAAATATCATCTCAACTCAAAAAACTGGATTGATATGCACTAGCAGGTGAGATCTTGATTTAACTTCAGACAGTAAGTTGTAGTAAGGGTGAGTAGGAGGAAGATGTCGGTGTGAAAAATAAGAAGTCTGCCAAGGACATCAAGTCTTTCAGCAACCCAAGGAGGAACAATTTAAACACAAGAAATTCTTGAATTTAAATCTCATAGAAACTGAAAGGAACCATAACAACACTATAATCAAACTTTCATCATAATGTTGTCACAATAATTCAAGTGAATCATTCAACCATGAACTATTTCAACATCAGAGGGAAACAAGAGGGAGTAAGAAAGTTGATTGTCATTAAACAAGATGTCTCAAGCGCATATACAAAACTAGAGAACCAGAATGTTCATTCAGACTTTACAATACGGGAGCTTTTCTCTACCATCAACCCTTACAAATATCAAAATTGAGTCTTTATACTCAAAACAAAAATCACAGAAGCATAATAAAGAAGTTGCATTGAAGGAATTACGT
>JASDQU011030013.1:22523-36658 GCA_032191745.1 Picea mariana | reverse complement strand
TAGATCTATCTTTTATATGCTGAGTTACAGATCTAAGTTGTTCTTTCATTAAAATTAAAAAGAGACTGCTGTTTTGAAATTTACCCTAAATCTAACACAAACGTTCCACTTTGGGGACAATTTCCCTTTGAAGAATGAGCTAAAACAATAATCATTTGTCCACATTGACCCTTCTCGACGCCAACGTCTAGTTTGACCATAAATTAGGAGTTACGATTTGTCCCAAAGGGGACGATTTGGTCATTTGGTGAATAAATCAATTATTTCGCTTGGAGAGAAGAGCATCTTTGACTTGCTAAAAATTTTCCCAAGGCTAGTAGACCCCAACATTCCATTTTCTTGACCATTTGACTTGGGATATGTGCCCAATGATTTTCTTAAAAGGATAGGACAGTTTTCCTTTGGGAGGCAATATCTCCCTCAAAATTTCATCAATAAAAAATGTGCAATATGGGTTTTGCTTATAAAACGTTTTTGATAATTTTGAACCCATGTTGTATTTTTGTCTCCAGGGACCCACTGCATTGGGATCCGTGAACTGCCTCAAATGATGTGCAAAGATGAAAACTTTGTGAGACTGCCATGTTGAGAACAAAAATGATAAATGCACCATGGCCAAGGGATGCCTACAGACTCAATAGAAAATAACGATGTGGGAAGACATAGGTGTGCTTGACATGGAACGGACTAGGCCCCACACACTGCAATCACATGTACATAAGACTCATGGCTCCACACAACCATGTGTTCCGATAGATCCATGCCAAGGCCTCCAATCCTATCCAGGACGAGAGATATTGAGACATGGACTAAGGGAATTGATCATGGTCGGACCAAGTCTGGGAGTCCATTACAAATTCATCCACTATGGTTTACATGGCTTTTGATCTGCATCCTTGGGCTTACAATGGTGTAGCCAAGTGAAGATATAGGGTACCTCCTGGAGAGGTAACAGGCAATTTCATTAAAATTGGATGGTGTTGACTGATGTCCTTGGACGATTGAGGTAGAGGCAAAGGCTGGACAAGGAGGCAAAGGGTGATACTAATGATGAGAATCCCAATATAAGCAATGGTGGAACATTTCCGGAAACTCATACCCATTCCCCCATATCGTGCAACTTAGCCTCGGAGACATACTTGCTCCTTATAGAGTTCTCTGCCCACTGGGCTTGCTCAAGCAACCATCTCCATCATGAGTTTCTTCCCCCCAGCTTCTGATGTTAGTAGAGACATGTTACTTTGCTCTAGAGTTCCTTCCCAGATTGTACAACTAGGGTCCCTCATCCTCGAGTACTCTCCAGATGACATCATCAGGTTTTGCATCGATTCCTTTACAGTGGTAGATAGAGATGGGATGCCTCTTCTCCCCCCTCTGCATCTCTACTTTTATTTCCTGTTTTGTTTCTGATATTGAGCTAGGGCCTTGCACCTCTTAGGTTTTTTTTTCCAATTCTGTTTTGCTGAGCTCCTGCACTTCTCTCTTTTGTCATCATGTCTATCTCTTCTTGTTTTGCAAACACATTTTAGTATCTAGGAGTGTTCTAGACACTCCCATAGTCTAGTGGCCATTGATTGCACTCTCTAATCTCATTGACCTTTTCCTTGGTCATTTGTTGGCATTAATAAAATTATCTCATCTTGATTTAAGGTCTGCCAAAGAGGTGGAATTCAAAATTATTATCCAAACTATATCACGTTTTCTTGAACTTTATTAGAAAAAAATAACAAATAAAAAATATTTTTGCTCCTTTGCAAATGGTAGCTGCCAGCTGGTGAGTTGTGACTTTTTTCTCTCTTTTTTTTTTCATTTGAAGCTTAGTCCAGAATCATAATATCTATTTATTTTTAAAATATGGATGCTTCTAGTAAACACAAACAAATGGGTGCTTTTTTCAGTATGAGAATTGATTACAATGAAGCAAGTACGTCTAACAAGCTCACAAAATCTATCCTTCAGCTAAGCAGCCGTTGTTGGGGGGTATCTATTCCGCCAAAGTTGCCTAGGAGTTGCACCTTTCCCCAACCGCAATAAATGGCCCTCTTACGCAGGTAAGGCGGTCCATGAGGAGCTAAGATTTCTCCGGGGGGATTTGAACCTTGGTGGTGGGGAAAGTAGCACCCCACTTTATCAACAAAGCAAGCCCCTTTTAACAGAATTGTAATTTTGGCTCCATGATGAGACGGATCTTGGGCTTCAAATCTTGTTGATATCTTTGGCTTGGGATGGAATGGTCTCAGAACAAGAGACACGGAGAAAATATATGGAGTAGAAAAATGATGGGAACCAGCACTGTAGGAAATTTATTTGACTTATATTTACTGTTCGAATTGATCTAATAGAACATATAGAACTGAATAACTATCTGACTAATTATCTAGGCATGAGTTACCTCCCATTAAGGTATTTGAGTAAATATTTAAGAGTTATTTTGACCATAGCCTCTTTGGACCTTACAAATTAATATTGTAGCTCATCAATTTCAGAGACTTATGTAATGTGATATTTCAGATTTCTAAACTCCAAGAATAAAGCATTGCAAATCTGTTGCCTGCATGGCTGAATTTGCTCAAAAAATGACCTTGATAGTTTATTGTGTGTGGTGGGCAGTTCAGAGTGGCAGTAGGTCAAGTAAATAATCGCTGTTTATAGTTGTCGATTGGGTTACATGTTCCAGACATGTTATGTCATGAATGAGATGAAATGAAATGGTTTTTTGGTGCATTTGGATTCTGTTTATAATATTATACCTAGACTGGTGAGTTTAGGTCTGTTCATATTTTGTTTTCATGTGAGATTTAGGGAGGAGAAATGAAATTGAATAGGCCTTTATCAGTAAATGTGATTTCAGCAGTGTTCTCAAGCCTTCGGTCTAAATTTATACAGGTGTTAGACATGAGGGAAGGCCTTATTAAGCTTGGCTTCCTGCATGATATATATGGATGATTCAAGTCTATCTATAATTTTCTTCTCATTGGATGGACAACTCTGATAGAGTGCTCTTTTGCTGGATGTAATATATGCATAAAGAACTAGGCCGATTTGGTTTTGTAGGGCTATCCAATAGTTTTGGACATATATTGCAACTGGAAAAATCATAGTCTCTTAACTTTAATATTTAGAGAAGAATAATGAAGCACAATCAACTTTCCTTCTTGGAGGATGTTTGCCTAAAGTACTTTCTATCGTTCTGTAATGTTAGCACCCTGTTTCCTTGTATTGACAAATTTGACAAAGTGGCCTTTAATGGAGTATTTGTCAATATCTTTATAAACAAAATCTAGGCCTATTCATTTTTACAAAACATATTATACTAAATAGTGAGCACTTAAAAAAAGTGACAGTGTTTGTGATTTTCTTCGTCCCAAAATTGGACCCCTGAAATTATGCTTCCATTCTTCCTATTGCTTCTGTATATAGATAACAGCGTTGTAATAGAAAATGACCATATTTGAGATTCTGGCCATTCTTCTTGTTTTTGGCTCACTGCACAAAAGCATGAAGGATTTTTCCACTCAAGCAAAGGGCATTGACCAAAATACATAGTTCAAAAATTTTGGAACTTTGTTGCTCTTTTAGGGGAAAAGTAGAGGCCAAGTTATATATAATTGGAATGTTTTGTCAAGTCTGACATTTGCATTTGTATGTCTTTCTGCTATTATGCAGCGTGTACCATTTTAGGACTTGAAGATGGTAAAGAATGTATTATAGTTGGAACTGTGTACAAACAAATGCAACTCAAGCCTTCAGTTCTGGATGAATACTCAAAGGAGGTAAGACATTAAAAATGAATTGAGGGTATTATCTTCTTTGACTAGTATCTAATCAGGTCTTTTCTTTTCTTATAAGGATCATCTAATTATAATGTTCAAGGATTTTATGTTTTTACCCCAACATTGCTAACATTTAACTTTTTATTTTCAGAGGTCTGTTACCCCCATAGCACAGCCACATAATTTTATGCACCCAGATGATTATCTGATTTTGGAAGATGATAGTGGAAGAGTTAAATTGACAGGAAATGTGCTTTCTCCATCTATGTATGTGACAGGTAGGTCACTTTAATCTAGGTCCATTTTTAATTTTAATTTTTATTAAACATGCATTATCATATTAAATTAGAGAACAATATGATTACGTAAGAATGATCATGATCAGATCTGTAGATCTAAAATTTTCTAGTGGAACCACTTTCCAAAAGCAAAACAATATTCTTATACGTTGACAGTTGTATCTTTGCTGATATTCATCACAGATTAACAGTAAGTGTGGGTACAGGTGTTGTAGCTGCTCTCCATGGTAAAGAAGGCAGTGATGGTGACTTCTATGTACAAAGCATTCTGGAAGCTGGCTTACCACCACAGCACCCTCTTCATTCTGGTTACAGTTTGAGTATTAACTTGAACTAGTCTGAAAGCCTTGTCTTTTATTAATGCATTATGCTTCCAAATGATTTTAGTTGCTGAAATTGGGACCTTGATGCAATTTTTTTTAAATATTGGAAAGGAAAAGAGCTTTATATCATGGTACAGCAATGTATGGCAATCTGTATAGTCCTATCTGAACCAATATCAATCAGTGCTACAGCCTCTCCATATACAACTTTTCTGATCAATCTCTCTAACACTAAATGAATTTCAGCTATAAAATTCTTGCAGACCTGAACAGTAAACATTTCTAGCACATTTTAAACCACTAATTTCATTAATGGTACTTGACTCCCATATGACAGCAGCATAACCAATATCACAAGAAAACAAAGTGTGAGAAGAAAACCATCCGAACTGGACCAATTGTTTAGATTCCTGATTTTCGGTGTCTTGGTCTTTTTCTTGCAAAGCTTGTGCTCTGATAACAAGCCCTTCAAATTTGTACTTAGGCTTTGTCGATGCCCGACAAATGTGCTCTTACAGCCATTTGTAATAAAGAGTTGAGCATTTAGATGAGATATATTCCTCTAGTGAATATGATCCTCTTCTATATATGCTTTTATGTTATACAAAATTGCCTTTCCAGCATAAAGTCTAGATAAACAAAAAAAGCACAGAGCAAGAGCTAAGGTTTCAAGGAATATTTCTTGCTGCATCAAATCCAACATCATTTCAACCAGCGTCATTGTGTACATTCCAGTTGTGGTCTTCCTTATGGTTTCCATCAGGTTGAAGGTCAATATTCAAGAGAGCATCTATCATCAATAACTGCAGCACTGTTCTGAGATGACAGAGAGCCCCAAGCAATTGCAGGATTAGGATTCTCCTCTGAAACAGACCAAGCTGGTTGCTGATTGAATTCTCCTTAACGCTTGCCACTATCATTGTTGTACTTCATTCTTATTCTGGTTCCATGTTGGTCTTTCTTGCCATGGAAACTAGATTGAAAAGTTGAGCTTGGTTACGGCTTTAATTTTTTTTTCAATTTTAGCATACTTAAAACATGTTAGTATGCTGTCCGTATTATATTTTTCGATTTTCATTTTTCTTCTGCATAAGTAGAAAATTGGCTCTATTATTCTTGAATCTTGATACTGGATTCATAAAAATTGTTTGTGTCTTCTGCAGAAGACAACAAATATATTGTCCTTGTATCTGGGCTCATGGTTGGTAGTATGAAGTCTAATCCTCTCCAATTTCAACTTCTTGTTGATTATGTGACAGGCCACTCAGGTGATGAACAGGTTTGTCATTTTTTTTCTTCAGACGTCATGATGCAGTTTTTCTTACTTGGCACTACTTGTATTGTTTGTAGGAATAAAGTTCTAATGTTTCTCTTGTGACAGGAGCAAAGTATGGCTGCTCAAATTGTCCGTGTCATTATTGCTGGAGATTCGGTTGATATGCAACAGAGCCTTCTGGCAGGCCAGGTAATAAGCTTATAATTTAAGAGTTGAGTGTTTGATACGTTTTCTTAACTGTATTTATATTATGTCCTTGTTGACTCTATATCTAATTTATGAGTCTGGTGTTTGCGCTTTTTTTGTCTAAATAGTATGTGTTGTTTTCAGTCCCTTGGATTAAAGGAACAACGTAGACTTGCAGAGCCCATCAAGGAACTGGACCTTGCTTTGACACAGGTGCTTACCTACATTCTTTTGCTTGCTAGTTTGTATGTTTTTTCAATGACAACTTGAAATATACATTTTCCTTCCTCAATATGCACTTACCTGATACAATACTTGGGAAAATGAGTAAATACTGTGTTGAACTAACATCTTCATTAACATCTCAAATTTCCTACTTTCCAGTTTAAAATTTGTTTTCCATGTATGTTTTTTCGTAGTTTTGTAAATGGACCTTTGACTCTTCTATGTAGCTTGCAGCAGCTATGCCTGTTGATATAATGCCAGGGCCAAACGATCCAGCAAATTTCTCTTTGCCGCAACAGGTGCTTATGCTCATTTTTACCTGCAGTGAAAGATTGGTTCTTATGTAGAATACCGTTCTTAAAAACTTTGTAAATTTGACATGTAATTGTTTTCAAAATTGATTGCTTAGATGGAAAATTGATATATATATATTTTGTTTTTTGATGTGATTCATCGACCAGCCTTTGCATAAATGTCTGTTCTCTGGAGCATCAGCATACAATACATTTGTTTCTGCCACAAATCCTCATCAGTTTGATCTTGACGGAGTTTGGTAAGAGGATGAGTAAAAGCTACTTGCTGGGCATTCATTTGGTTATTGAATTTTATTCAAAATCTCTTTCCTAGTTTGAGTCATTGAGTTGGCGATATCATTTGCAGCTTTCTTGGCACTTCTGGCCAGAATATAGATGACCTGGGAAAATATTCTGATGCTAAGGAAAAGCTGGATTACATGGAAAGGACACTGAAATGGAGACATTTGGCACCTACGGCTCCAGATACTCTTGGTAAAGATTAACCTACATCAGAGATGAACTTATCTGAAATACAACTTTTGCTTTGCTCTCTCTCAAGGTTTGCAGTTAAGAGTGAGGTAATAGAGGTTTTATTAATGACTATAAATATTACCTGTGTACGGTGGGAACTTGTATTTGTTCTGTAAAATACCTGTTTATATTCTGATTGAATTGCATAAATATCTGTGGTGTGACTTTGCAGGATGTTATCCATTTACAGACAGAGACCCTTTTGTCATCGAGGATTGTCCACATGTTTATTTCTGTGGGAATCAGAAAAAGTATGCATCCCGTTTACTTGAAGGTAGTATTCTTTTCCCAATGGTTATTCCTTATTCTCTCCCATGTTTTCTAGCTAATCAGCTGTATAATGCTTGATTTATTCTATTATCTTGCACAGGTTCTGAGGGTCAGGTGGTAAGGCTTGTCTGTATTCCCAGTTTTTGTGAGACAGGATCTGCTGTTGTGGTAAGTGACACCTTTGAAGTGCAAATGCTGTGTTTTTTTCATGTTGGTCTTTTTATTGTTTTTTCTACGTCAGTTTATTATGATTGAATGAACTTAATTTTGAAATATGGGGATTCTGATTTAGTTGCCTTGCACAAACAAGCATGTAGTATAGTTTTGTTTTTGTTTTGCTACATAAATTCAGAGTTATAGAGAGCATTATGCATGCTTTACTGAACTAAAATTTGGTAGGTTACTAGAATGTTCCTCTAATCAACAGCCCGAAAGCTCTTCTTAGAGATTAAGATATATAAATTCCCAAACAAATGTGTTTTTTTATGCAGGTGAATATTAGGAATCTTGAATGCCATCTCTTGACACTTTCCACGTCATCTTTGGTTGGATGAGTAGTTACGAGTGAACAAAGCTAGGAAAAGATTTATATGAGATGGCTAAAGACCCTAAAATTTTTTCCATGAACATTTGTAGGCTATTCATGGTTAAATGTTAATGCTGATATTGAATTGGGTTCACACCAATACTACGGAGTATAGATATTAGGTTTGCGTTCTCTTGCAATGCTTTAGTTTCTTGTTTGCAAGTTTATTGGGTTCACACCAGTACTCTTGAGTATAGATGTTAGGTTTGCATTCTTTTCCAATGCTTAAGTTTCTTGTTTGCAAATTTAAGCTTTCGTTTTTTCAAGACACCGCTGGCAAAAACGCTGTTTATAGAAGTCTTTTCTATTTTATCATTAACATTAAATATGAAATGATCTTAAATCTCATTTCTGCAAGCTGCCAAGTACTCCATCGGGGTACAAATCTGGAAAGGAGCTTAGTATTCCTCGTGCAAAATTTTCCTTGCATAGTCCCTGCAGTAGCTATCTAGGTAGCCTTTCCTCAGAGTACGCTTATTCCTAATGAAGAACCCAACAATTTCCACCTCCTCTGTATACTCATAATTATTGACTTGATAACCTCTAGAAATAACTTCAACCTTTGATTTCTTGTTTTGATTACCTTGTATCCTTCCATGTTTTGGTTGTCTCCCCCTCCTCTTGGGACCATCTCCCTCCTTATTCTCTGGGGCCTTGTATACCACAAGGGGTGGTGAATAGTTCATCCTTTCCATTCCACTAACCTTTTGCAAGAGACCAACCTTGCTTAACATGTCCACTTGATCTATGGCTCTATCCTACCAAATTGAGTTACGTCTTAGCTTGCAGAGTGTGAGAGGGAGGAATCGTTTCCCTCAATTTGCCCCAAACGCCTTGAGCCTTCAAATACTAGATATTATACTCTATAATGAACAATGGTGGGCTTATTCGTCTCTTCTCCATGTGAAACAATTATTTCTTGGTGAGTCACACAATCATTCAATTGAACCCCTCGTACACTACTTTTATGTCTACCGCTTGCCTCATGTATGAAATGCGTTGTCGATTGTGTCCCTAACACCTCATCTGGGAGACCATAAATGTAGGAATTATTCATTGAATTGACAAACGTAGGAATTGGAAATGTGGAACAGAGGTGTAAGGAGTCAAAACAACATGCAAATGAGAGTTATGCATGGGTGTGTGATACTTTGTTGTGTGCCATGAGGAACACAAAGATTATGGGTTCTTTGTGGGTGTTAAACAAATGTAGGTATTGGGTGTTAAAGTGATCATTTATAAGTAGAATGAGGCCCAACTAAGACATTAGAGGTGACGGGTCAATTAAATATTGTTTTATTTAATTGCTGATCATTTAATTATCAACTAGGGGTTCGTTTTGTACTTGCGAGATATTTCTACACTGAATATGCAAAACTAAGTCACCTGTGTCAATTGATTATTTATTATGCATAATGCAAGATAGATATATTCTATTTAAATAACTTCTACTTTTCTACTCTGATTAAAACAAAAATTACTTTTAAGAAATTAAACAAACTTTGCAAAACTAAGTCACTTGTGTCAATTGATTATTTATTATGCCTAATGCAAGATAGATATATTTTATTTAAATAACTTTAACTTTTCTACTCTGATTAAAACAAAAATTACTTTTAAGAAATTAAACTAAAAAGACTCTTATTCAACTTTGTGCAAATTAAAAATACAAATCATTATGGGCAGTCAATTCATATTCATGTTTTACAGTCTAATAAAGTGGATAATTGTTGTAAAGCATTGCACAGATTTTGCTCATTTATGTAAATGTCAATTTTTGTAGCTCATACGTCATTTCGATTCCTTTTCAATTGCAACCATGCTTTGAATGTTAACATGCAGATTATGAAAATAAATGAAAATTGGAGTTTAAATAATAACAATAATTTGCAAATTGACTCACAATAATGCATATTCATTATTAAATTATAATTTACTATATCCAATAATGTTGTAATAACCGGTTGCAGTTAAGAGTCAATAATGCATATTCATTATTAAATTATAATTTACTATATCCCATAATGTTCTAATAACTGGTTGCAGTTAAGTGTTCAGCTTTAAGATCTGATTTTTTTTGCAACATTACTTTGTTTTGATATATTTCAATATATAACTTGATAAATAAATGTTTAATTTGTAAGTTGTGAAATAAAATATGAAATCTACACACCACACATTGGTTGAAGGTAAATAACACAAATAAATAAAACAACATAAATGAAATGAATAAAAATACATCTACTCTAATGGGTCATGGATCTCTCCTATGCAACCAAGGGGGCCCTCGATGCATATGACGGAGATCTCCATTCCCTTTTAACTTATAATTACATTAATAAAAAGTAATTGAATTAAATTACATTAAACTGAAAATAAATATTAATTGAAATAGAAATGAGAAAGAATTTTATTACTATCAAGAATGTCTCCAATACATTTGATCTCCTMCAATTCCAAACTCTAGCTTTCTCCTCTTCTAGCCTCCACATCAGTCTAAGTATTCTCTTTTTATAGAGAGACTAATACAACAAACTCCATTCATTACTTGGAGTAGAAATATGATCTAATAGTGGAAGTAGAATCCAGTTCCATTTCACTTAGAAAGAATCCCAACTTAATAGAACTACATGACCGATACAAGGAATAAATGCAAAACTTAGTTCCACATTAGTTGGAAAGAATCTCAATCTAATAGAACTACACTACATAACAAAAATATACATGCAAATGTGTTTATATTCTTGAATCTCATTAGTTGGTATCTTATTCCAACTAATATTATTTTATAGCTATCAATATTAATTGGAATATAATTCCAACAAATATAATTGTTTTTCTCCTTTATGATTTTTTTAATGAGATAGTTGTAGCAATATTTATTTGACCTCTCATTGTGACCATATGGGTTGTCACTGCTAGAATAACTACATGCTATTTATGACATCTTCGAGTTGTTGGAGTAACTGCACAAAATTTGGATCATCTTTAAATTGCTAGATATTGATTTTATGGTGCTATGTTGGAGGTTACATGGCAACTTCACAATCATTGACAACTTGAAGCACATATTGTTAGATATCTTTTAGGTAATTTTGATACTTCTAAGTCATCAAAAATGAAGAAAATATCACAAAAAATCATTATTTACCTCAATTGCTCTTGATAAAATAAACCTTGTATAAATGTGGAATACGATGGTAATGGAGGGTTATTTCGTTAAAAAGTGAAGAAAAAGGTAGTTAAGAGGGTTAATTAACAATTAAAATGATGTCAAAATGGAGATCCAACATCTTGCCCATACTAAAGATGTTGCATATCTATGTGCAACTAATCCACAAAATTTCTTGAAATCTTGTAGCAAAGCTGTGAATGTTATAACAAACTACAAGTTTATCCAAGACTTGTACTGGACAATATAATTTGTAGCAAACTGTGAATTTTATAATAGACTACATGTTTATGTAGAACTTGTAGTAGGCAACAAAACTTGTAGCAATCTGTGAATTTTATAATAGACCACAAGTTTCTGCAAAACTTGTACCAGACAACAGAACTTGTAGCAAACTGCAGAACTTGTAGTAGAGTAGACTACAAAATTTGTAGTAGAGTAGAATGCAAAACATGTAGCAGAGCAAATTGCAAAATTTGTAAAATAAATCATAAAAAATTGTCTTCCACATATCCGTACTTTGAAACTGTGTACTATTCAACTCGAGCCCAGGTAGCCATTTTTTTTTTTTCAATTTCATTCCATTCTTGAACTGTCATGAAAATTTCTTTAATTTATGCATTTGCTTCCAATAACTTAATGATTTCAATTTCATAGCAATGAATGCCTCCTCCAAGATTCTGATTATCACCAACAATGCATAGAAAAGATGCACAGTTCTCCAAAATAACATTAGATTGTCAATTAGGGTTTCATAGAAAGCTTAAAGATGAATGAAGGGAGTGAAATGGAGGAAGATTATTTAAAGAGTGGCATGAAATAACATGGTTATTTAACCAATCTGATATGGTGATTTATATGCGAGTAAATGGGGCATTTAATATGATCAAGGAGTCATAAGAGTAAACATAAGATTGACTTTGCAAAATATTTTCAAATAATTAAAAAACTTATAAGAAAACCAAAGAAAATTACCTCCTTTACCCAATTGATTCTATAAAAAGCTTTGTCATGTGATCCATAATCCACTCTCTGATCAAAGGGAAGTCTTCCTTTCGGTTGAAATCTTTATACCTCAAGTAACAAACTGTAAAATCTGCAAAGCTAGTAACAGATTGCAAAATTTTGAAAAACTGTAGCAAATAACAACTTGGTGTAGTAGATCATGTAGCAAATAATAGATATAACAATAGTAGGATCCATGAAACAACAAAACATGGGATGGTTTGGTAATTTTTATTCAATCATTCAACCATGATCGAAACTAAAAAATGAATTTTATTGCATTTTTTTTCATGTTCGAAGAATGCCCACCAAAGACTGGTTTTCAAGCATTCCACGGATGATGACACTTTGATCTAGATTATTTTCGGCACGAAATGAGAGCGGAGATATAATAAAGAAATGTATAGAGATATCTCAGATATCCAATAATATAACAAAAATGTATCAGAGATGAAACCATAAACAAAGAGATACAATAATACACAATTTTTTATTAATGAGTGAAAATGTACAAAGACTGTAAAAATACAGAGTGAAAGACTCGCTAGAATGGTGACAACTTATCTTTGAGAAGAGATGTGACTACTACTCTAATTCGTAAGGAGATGATTTTACAATGAGACTTCAAATGCATTTTTATCATAAAGAAAATCCAAAACCTTAACCCCGAAAGATGAAAAACGAACAATTTTGTGCACCCCGTTTTTGGTAGTTTGGTGTATCAACTTCCCGGGGGCGTAACTTTGACATGCGATCTCCATTTGGGGCGCACAGTAGCTCGTTAGAAAGATATCGCTGAAGAGATTCATTTTGGGGGCTCAATTAGAGCCTTCACCTATCATTGAGAAACTCGATCTCGAAAACCTTCATTTATGCCCTCGAAATGGTCTCAGAAGTTAAAAACTACTAAAAATAGTAAATTACCAATATTGCCAGAAAATTGTTTTGAGCCATTTGGAAAAGGTGGGTGGCTATCGATATCCACTTGGATCAATCCTCATTCCTCAGAAAGCAATGATCTCCATTGCGTTGAGTGCCCGGGGGAGAGGGAAAAATGTTTGCTGAATCTGCATCTTGATGACCTGCTTGCCTTGTTGGAGAAGTTGCGCTGCTTAGCTTGTTGAAGGTTGTCTCGAACCTGTGGCTGGAAGGGTTGGACCTTTTTAACCATTTTGGCTACATGAGATGACTGTGTGCAGAAAGAATCATTTCCCTTTGTTGCAATATTGTCAATCTGCTTCTGTTGGATAGAAGGTGCTTGTATTGAAGCTGCAGTGGTGCAGTGTCCTTCTGTGCACCTTTTGCATAGATTGTGAAGAAGTTGAATTTTGTAGTATGAGATACTACCTTGCGACACTGTTTAGGTGGGACAATAGTTGGAACTACCTCTGGTATTCTGTAGAGATGACTCCCCAAAGTAACAATGACACTACGGGGTCGAGACTCATAAACAACATGGCGCTTCCACATATATTGCTGGCCCAAGAGAACATCACAAACATCTAGTGGGACAACATCACATAATACCTCATCCTTGAAGGGTTGGATGCCGTATGACAATCAACACTGCTGGCTGACACAAAGATCTCGTCCCTGGCGAAACCACCCAATGTTGTATGGCCGAGGGTGTAGTGTTGTTGACAATCCCAATTGTTTGACGACCTTTATTGAGATTAGGTTCTTCTGGCTTCCGCTATCAACAATAAAATGCAATGGGGTCCCCTTCACCCACATTTGTGAATGAAATAGGCGCTCCCCCTCTTCAGGATCTATTGGTTATTCTGGTTGAATTGCTGTGGTCACGACAATAGCAGTGAGGTCTGCGTCGATGATCTGTCTTTTACCTGTATTTTCAGAATCATATTTTGAATCAGGGTTCGACTCCTTGTCTTTGATCTCGACCACCAATGACTGTTTTGAGTGACATTCATCGGTGTTGTGCCAGGGGCTTTTGTGGAAATCACACAATTTTTCAGTGTTTTTCGTCTTCTCGTGACCCTTCTTTTTCTGTGGCTTACACTGGTTTTCAGGAAGCTGTTTGTTAAGACTGTCTTTCTTATACTTTGGTTGTTGCGCATTTGCAGATCTGAACTTTCGTTTGTTTTGGTGCCTAAATTTCTGCTCGATTTTAACAACATATCGATACACAACACCGAGTGATGATATATCCAGAAAATCCATTTCAGTTTGGAT
>JASDQU011030012.1:14732-29288 GCA_032191745.1 Picea mariana | reverse complement strand
CACATCGCCCACCATATCGTGTTTCCCTATTGCCTCCTATACTCCACTCAATCATGCGACAGGGCCTGTTCCTATTGGCCATTCGCTAACCCTGTTGGGATTTGTCCCTATTGTCCAGTCGCTAGCCTTGTCGGGGTTCGGCGGTTGCAGAGTCAAACGATTCGACATCTCTATAGCGTCAAGTCATGAATTATTGAGAGGCTCCATGGTTATTTGACCTGTGATCATGATCCATGATCACATGGGAGCAGAGAGAGATAGAGAACTAGTTTACGCTAGACCTTCGTAGATATTTCGGGGGCTCTGATTCTGCAGGAAGCAACAAAAAAAATTATTATTGTAGTGGGTTTGTGATAGTATGGTGGGAGTAAGTATGGGAATCGTCATTTGGATTCCTTCTATTTGGGGGGGAAGGGATGGTCGAGGGACCATCTCGAGTGGATGTAAATACCAAACTGGAATCGCTAACACCATATTAGGGAGGGTAAGCATTGCAGCTACCTGGAAAGCTTCGATGCCAAGTGGAGGGTAAAAGAAGGGTATTTGAGTGATGGCTTGGGGAACTACCTCCCAAACTAGGATATTTCCTTGGGGAGAGATGAAATTGTGGACTGGTGGGGTCGACGAGTTCACAGGAGGCTCGTGAGGGGGAAGTTCTATGACTAGTGGGACATCAGATATGATAGAAGCCTCCCTAGGAGGAAGGGTATCCTCTGTGTTAGTTCCATTAGATTATATGATGCACACTTGATTGGAAGGATGAAGGAGCGGTGGTGCTCCATGGTAAGTTCCTAACAATGATGGATCTTTGAAAATTCTGGGACCCATCTCAACGAGTGGGTATGCGTCATGACTCGTGTGGATGAGAGGAAGAATGTTATCAATGTTGGCAGATGGGTTAGGCTCGTAATGTGAGACTTGGTCAATGGTAATGATCTTCCCATTGTGGGGGAACATCATTGTTTGAAAGACGGAAGAGGAAACTACCTTCATACCGTACATGTATCTATGAATGAATAGGATATTATAATAGAGTGGGGCATCGATAACTTCAATGTCGATGAGAATAGTCTTGCCCCTGAGTTCTATGGGGACATTTTGGAAACGCCCTTCAGGAGATGATGGTCGTCCGTCATAAGCTCGTAAGGTAATGGAAGAGGGTATGATTTCGGGGGAACCAAGTTTCTTCCATACAGATTTGGACATAATGTATGTAGATGCACCTTCTTCGATGATACATCGATGAATTGTGATGTTCCATATTTTACTGGGATTTGAAAAGCGATCAAGATGGGAAGACAGGGTTCTCCGCTGTTGAGATCGAATGTAATGAGTCGAGTATTTGTGGGGTCAACTTCCCCTAAGGTGAAAAGTAATGATTTCCACTGAGTGGGACATGTCTGAAGGACTTCTAAGACTGACATGGCAGCTAGGGATTGTGCTAAGTCATCAACCAAACTGTAATTATGAGCATCCCTAGCCTGTGGGTTGTGGACATTCCTACGTAAAGGGATGAGAGGGATGTGAAGGGGTGGCTCTGTGTTAGGGCGAGGGATCACCAATGGGGGTCCCATTGATGTAGGGTTTGTCTCTGGAGGAATGGGAGGAGACTCAGCGGGTGCATGATACTGACGATTATGTGTTTGCAAAAGGATTTCTTCCTCACTAGTGAGGAGGATCGTGCGATCTGCTGGATTGTTTGGATTGAGGTACTGTCCCACCTAAGGTGGGGGAGGCTACGTGTCATGTTGGGTGTTTATCACACCTTGGTGTGGGATAGGATTTTGCATCACGACAGGGGGGGTTGTTCCACATATTGTTGTGGTGCCTGCTGAGGGGCAGGTGGTGCTGGAGGATGAGGTAGACTGTCTGAGTCTTTCAATCGTTTGAAATCAATGATTTGGGGGAAATGACGAGTATAATGACCAAACTCGCCGTAAAGGGCACAAGGGAAATTGGTTTTAACATTATTTTTATTTCTCCCTTGACGCCTATTGTTATTGCCCCCCTAGGGGTTCTGACTCCCTTGGTTTTGGTTGCCCCCAGTAGGTTGGTTCTGCTAGGGTTGATTCCTACGTTGACCTGGGTTGTTGTTGTTGTTCCTGTTTCATCCTTTATTTTTGGCATTGTTCGATGGATGGGTTGGATTTACCATATTCAGTTGTTCGAAATGTTGATATTGTTGAATGGGAGAGGGTTGAACAAAATTCACCCCAGCGTGAGGATGTGGGGGAGTGATGGGTTGTGGGGGACCAGGAAAAGGAAAGTATGGATTATGTGGGGGTAACGATCCATAAGGTACATAGGAAGGCGTGGTGCTTTCGATAGTACTATAAGCTGAGGTAGAGGGGGTACCAGAACTCATTTGAATAGGTGGGTGTATGGGGGGTGCCGGTGGTGGCCCACTGATGGGTGGAGGCATAAAAACAGGGTATGGTTGTTGATAAGGGGGTGGAGGGTAGTAAGAAGTGCCCCCGTATGCTGGCGAGTATTGAGGTGTTCCATACATTGGTGGTGGTTGGGTTTGTGGACCATGGTGAGTGGTATTACCAATCAATCCGTCTACTGAGTGAGACATCCCAGGTTTGTCTTGGCCAAACGACACAAGTTTTGGGAGATCAGGAAGTACAATGTATAAGTACCCTGACTGTGAATATATGAGGTCGTATTGTTGATCCTTACTGATGGCTTCTTCTTCTAATTGAGGGAAGGTGGAAGCAGCATCCTTACCAAGGAGAGAGACAAGTGATCTAAGAAACTAGTCAAGACACTGTTGTTTGGTGGTTTATGCTTTGCACAAACTATGTCGCCTACGCCACTCGTGAATGTGATCAGTGATATGTGTGGCTGAGGTTTGTTTGAAATTAGAGAGTAGTTCCAGACCATTGTCATGGTGGATTGGTAATTGAAAGAAGGTCAAAAATGATTTGGCCAAGGACTTGAAAGTTGCATGGGACCCGGATTTTTCATCTACATACCATTTGGCTAATGGGCCAGTGAGTGTGCGTTGAAATAATCACAGTCTGACGGAATCATCCATAATGCTGTTAGAAGAGCACCATAGGTGAAAATTCATGACATGGTTGGCAGGGTCATCTCCTTCCTTTCCTTCAAACTTGGGTATGTCTGAAGGTAGTTTGGTGGGCATTGCAGGCCATGTGGGGTCATGCAATATAGGGTCATTGGTGAGTTTGCTTAGATCTGGTATGTTGAGAGAGGCCAAATATGGCAACTGTAGTGGGGGGGGATTAGCTCCAGCCATGGTGTAAGTGTGTTGTGAACCTGACCCACAAGGGGGGCTAGGTGGGTTGGTACTTCCCCCTTGAGAGGAAGTAGGTCCTCTGCTTCCGTGTAAAGGAGAGTGAGTGGACAGTGGGACTAGGGAAGTGGACCCAAGTAATGTGGAACCAAGAAAAGTTGATCCTAAAATAGTAGAACTCATAGGAGTGTGTGAAGGTGGTGCCTATGAGTGGGAAAGACTAGGAACTCCCCCTAATATAGGAGGGAGGTTTAGCAAGCATCAGGAATAGCAGGGATTCTGTGGGTCCCCTATGATGTTCAACTAGTTGAGTGAATGTGTGCAAATGGTGGTGAGAGTAATAAAGAAACAAGAGCCTTTGTTGCAAATTTTGAACTTTACACAATATATATCCAAATCAAAATGTAATAAGAAGTGCATCATACATAAAATGGTTTGAAAAAGAAGCATATATGTGGATAAGTGGGTTTTGTCCATGTGGGGAATCAAAGAAAACAAATTCTCATGTCCTAGAAGACGTAACATCCTTCCTCTCAAATAGCATTGGACCTTCCAATAGTACTCAACAATGGGGTTTGAAGTCACCGGAAGAGAAACTAGTGAAGGATGAAATAATTGGTTATAATAAGGGGTAAAGGGGGCATATCCCGAAAGAGCTAGTGATATTTCTCAATAGCTGCACAAAATCCAATCAAGGTGCAATTGCAGCCCACAATTGCCACCTGGGTAGATGTCCTAAAATTTGGTCACTAGGTACCTCGGTCAAAGTGCAACATTTAGATTTTCGGCCTCAGAAATGGGTCACGCACTGGATCCCATCCAAGAGGTGGTTGCCTTAAGGAGGGACACACAGAACAACCAGACCTCGGCATTCAACCCTTCATGGGTATCTCCCTACCTTATGGTGTTAGGAACACTTGACTTGGAGGATTTTATGTTCCCTATTTGACAACTTCTATGGTTTTGACAATGTGAGAGCTAGATAACGGGGAGTTATTTGCATACCTATCCCCAAAATCCTACCTAGACTAAAAAATTTCTTTTGGCATCTCCTGTGGAGGAAAACTTAGTGAGTTTTTAGAAAAAAAATTAGATGTAGTTGTTTTGAGAGGTTGGGGTGTGAACCAACCTCATTGAATTTAAATGAGAGTGGATAGTTTCGCCAAGAAAAGGGTGGGGTGTTTCAGAATCCCTTTGGAGGAAACTTACTTTGACCTCCACATTTCAAGAAGAAGCTATATGCGTGATAAGTGACTTTTGTGTGTGAATGAGTGAAAGTGTGCCAATTTTTAGTAAATTAGGTGTCACCTTGTTGCATGTGGACTTTGCTTGGTTGATTGCCTAATTAACTAAGTGCCTTTGGTACAACCTTGCGTAATTCAAAAGTCCCTAGGAAGCTAGCATGTGGACATGTGGGTTCGTTACTGTTCCTTTAACTCCCTATTGCGATGTAATCTAAGAAAATCTTTGAAACTATCGTAGATTGTGATCATGTGGGCATGTTTGGGCCCGTTACAAAACCTTTAAACTTCCCTAGTGATTTGATCTAAGAAAGTAAATTTCAACACTATCCTATCTTTGTAACATGTGGGCATGTATGGGCCCATTACAATATTTAGATGTGTTTGAAAAAGTAAACTAAGAGGATTCCCAAGACGGGTTGTTGTCCTCTCCTAAATTTTTTAATCTTATTAAGGGAGATGAAATCATTTCACAATCTTTTTCTGATTCTCAAGGTCGCTTGGAGGCATGAGAGAAGAGTATACTAAGCGATTGTTATCCAACTTCTAGTCCCAATGCAAGTTAAATGTGATTAAAAAATGATTTCCAACTTATATTTTGAGTCAAAGCAAGCCATCCATGTGGCGAAAATGAAAGCAAAAGAGGAAATTGATTTTAACCCCCTAAGTGCCTATGTGTTTTGACTAACCCCTTTATGTGAAGAGTGGATTAAGTGTGGTGCAGCTTTAAAACATGCTTGAAATCATTTTTAAGAAGGCTAATGGCCTTCCCCACATCTCAACAACTTTACAATGAGAATTTTTGCACAGATGTGCGGGTCTCAGTGGAGACAGAGGCACACAGAGCGCATGTGTGCAGATCGAAAAGAATTAATGAGCGCACGTGCGCAGAACAGAACTGTGACTTGAGTGCATGTGCGCACAATGCATGTCTGTGGGCCAAAAAACCTATGCACAGGTGACACACGGCTATGAATGAAAATTTTGGGTGGAATTCTCTCAATTCACCTTGGAATTGGATGATTGGCAGGTCGACTTGGGCTGGTTAATGCACCTGCAAGTTAAATAAACCAAAAGAAGAGCTAGAAAAACCCAAATGGGGTAGTAAATTGATACCTTTCCCCAGTGGAGTCGCCAATATGTTGCACCTATTTTGTCACCTTAGTGAGCAAAATAGAGGTGCTTGTAATATTATTTGGGTTTGCTAAGCAGGACAAATGCAAGGAAAAGGGATAGAAAAAGAAAGATAAAACAATAACTAAGAAATAAAACAACAACTAAATTAATGAACATAGGGACATAAAAACAAAAGAAACAATGAGACACATGTCACCAATGATAAGGCTGATATTCTTGAAACAAAACACCAAGAAGCAAGGGGACTATGAGTCCCTTCTTCCTCCAAGGAAGGGCTCTTGGACCCCCACAAATAATCTCTTCTTACAACTTTGAAAATGAAAATGAAAATGGTGAAAGAATTCTCTGCTAATCCACTCAAGGGGTGATATGGATTGCCCAATGCAATGATGCAAGTATACTCTTGGCAAGGATAGAAGAGTCCTCAAGAGAATAATGGTAGCATAACTTTTCTTTGAATTCTTTGAAAAATGAAGTGTATCCATGGCCTTTTTATAGCATTCCTTTGGGTTATTGTCCAACTAGTTTGTAGTGTGTAACGAGGCTAATTAGGGCATTTCTAGGTCTTTGACCAGCCACCCAGTTGAATCCAGTTCAGATTTGAGTGTCAAAACAACTCGGAAGCTAAACCAGAAGTGGGTGGGAGGTCGACCACTTTCATAAATGCGTCATTTCTTAGGTGCGCGGATTTTTGCGACAACAGTTGCACATGTGCGTTATTTCTGCGTTCTTGTTTTGTGCATGTGCACGCGCGCCCAGTGTCTTCATAGTGCCCTTTAATTTTTGCACTAGTTGTATAGTTTGACCCTTTGTGAATGCTTTTGTGTTAATTCAGGTCCATGGATGACCTCATAACTGTTTGACGATTGTGAATTCTTGTAACCATTTGCGGATGAAATTTCAGTGATAACAACTTAGTCACCACTATGCAAATTTACTGGCTTAAGTTAGATCAAGACTTCACATGTCCTTGTTGTCCCAACCCAGTTTTCTGAGTGAGCGATATTGTCCTGAGTTTACTTCCATTCGATCACACCCTTTAACAAATTGTGACATAAACTTATGGGTGTCGGGCTCTGCTTCTACTGCAATCCAGGAGTGACTTTCGACGCCAACATTCGGCATATTCAACAGGTTTTGAGCACTCTGCGGCTACACAAGCTATATCCCAACCTAGAAAAATGATCCTTTGGCATGAACATGGCTCAATACTTGATTTTTGATAAGCATGGGGTACATGTTGATCCAACTAAGATCCAAGTCATCTGTGACTAGCAATCCCCAACCACACCAACCTAGCTTCGGAGCTTCTTGGGACTGGCCAACTTCTACCGATGGTTCATGTTGGGATTCTCCCATATTGCATGGGACCTTAGCCATGTGACCAAGGGTAGTGGCAGGGAAATTTTTTTGTGGGCGAAGGAATAATAACGATAATTCAATGATCAGAAGCATCGCTTGTTCTCAGCTCTAGTAATCTCCTTGAACGATCTGCAAAAACCATTCAAGATTGAGAATGATGCATATGACTATGTTGTAGGTGCATTTCTCACTCAACACAATCATCTAGTGGCATACCATAGTGAGACACTCTCAGATACTATCCAAAAATACCCCACCTATGACAAGGAAATGTATTATATTGTACAAGCTTGTCTTCAATGGAAACATTACATTCTAGGAAAGGAGACGATCATTCACATTGATCACAAGCCTCTGCAGTTCATATTGACACATGGAAAATTACATAACGACTGCCATCAGATATGGTCCACCTACCTGTAGTAGTTCCATATCAACATCAATTATAAGATAAGGACCTCAAATCATGTCGTTGACTACCTCAGTCGACCTCCCGTGGATGAAATTACCATTGTTCTCCATTCCTGTGGACATAAGGCATATGAGTGGCCCCAACTTTGTCAGCAAGATCTAGACTCTTCCACCACCTATCAAATCTTGGGTATAGGTGCGACTATCACCGATTTTCACATTCAGGATGGTCTTTTATGCCATCTGGGCCATATATGTATTCCTACAAGCAAGTGTGTGAAGATGATTTGGGAAACCCACTATAGTCGAATGGAAGGAAATTTTGGCGTGGAGAAAATTGTGGCCATTCTTTAGAAACATTTTTATTGGCCAAAACTTTGACAGTACATTAGCAAGTATATAAGATCTTGCACTTCCTGTGCCATTTCCAAGCCATCCATCAAGAAGAAAGGATTATACATCTCTCTTCCTACTCTCGAGAAGCCTTGGGAATCCATCTCAATGGATTACATGTCTAGCCTTCTATCCACCAAGCAAGGCAATGATTGTGTATTTGTGGTCATTGATCAGTTTTTGAAGATGGCCATCCTCACAGCCTACAAGAAGAATATCACAGTAGAAGATACTTCCAAGCTCTTCTTCTAACAAGTGTGGGTCTATTTTGGGATACCACAGACCATCATCTCTGACTAAGACAACAGGTTCCTTTGCACATTTTGGTTGAGTCTCTAGTCACTATTGGACACCAAGCTCACTAAATCCACTGCTTTCCACCCCCAAAGAGATGACCAAACAAAGGTCGTCAATCGGATGATTGTGCACATCCTGCGCATGTACAACTCTAAGAATACACATACATGGGATGAGAGTCTCCCCTATGTTCAACATAGTTACAAAAGGGCTCTCCATAGCTCCACCAGCCATAGCCCATTTTAGGTGGGGCTAGGATTCCAACCCTTAGGTCCCATTGATGTCGCACTACCTCTTGCCACCACATAGACAGACTCTTCCCATGTTCCATCTGAGACTGACAAAGCCACCAGATTCATTGAGGGGATTCAGCACATTCGCCACCAGGTCCATGAGATTTTGCAAAAATCTAATGCTAAGTACAAGAAACGCCATGATCAACACAGGGTACCGCACCAGTTTCAAGTTGGAGACAAAGTATGGTTACATTTGCGTAAGGAGTGTCTCACAGGGTCCCATCGGAAGCTCTGCCCACTTTGCTATGGGCCTTACACTATCACCAAGGATGTGGGTAGAAATTATTTTGAGCTCAACACTCCACCCTTCCTTGGATTGCACCCAGTGTTCAATGTGGACCTCCTTTGGCCATATTTTCCACCATTGTTGGACACCTTAGATATCGCAAAACAACTGACACCGACAGAGATCAAACCTGACTGCATGGAACAAGCATCCACTGATCAAATAGTGGACACACATGTTAAGGTCACTCACCAGTAGAGGATCCAACTTTATCAGGTTGTCAAGGTAGGGAAACTCCTACACCAAGGAAAGTGACTAACCTAGGTCCAAATTTAGCATAAGTTGTTGGGTATGTGTTATATTCTTTGCATGAGTAGTAGTGGTTTTGTTGCATTGAGTGTGCATGGGGGGTTTGAGGGTGGGGGTGCTAGGCCCCCCCTTGGGGGGTGCAGGGGGATAAATCCCCCCACATGGGGGTTTGGGGGAAATTCCCCTGAGAAAATATGTTTTACCTTGGGAAACGTGTCACATATTTAGGTGGTTTTTTGACACATGGTTTCTTTGTCGATGGTTTTCTATTTTCAGTTAAGGAATTAGGGTTGTTGACTAATATAGGTCATTGGGTTAGGGCTTTGGATGTTGTTGGATCCCATATGTATATTGTATTATAAACAATGTAACACTATGAATGAATATAGAATATATTGGTTTTCTTGGTTTGGGTTTCCAGGGGAAAAATCTTTGTGTAATGTTTGTATTTTCCATTATATATTTTCTGTTATTTTACTCAAAATATGTTTGTAGTAAATATTGTACAAGGTTAAAATATACATTTGGTATCAGAGCTTTGTTGGCTTCAGGGGGATGCCTTTTTGGTCAAGGGTTTGGCTCGGGACTGTGATAAGTCTTGTTACAGTAGGAGATCTGTGGTATTTATTTTTCAGGTGAAATGAAATGGTGAGCAATTCGAAAATGGAGATTGAGAAGTTTAATGGGAAAATTGTTTAGCTATGGAAGCTCAAGATGGAAGATCTGTTGGTGGAAAGAGTTCATTGGATCATGGTAGATCCAGGTACTGCACCTACATAAACTTCAACAGATGACTGGAAAAAGTTGGATCGGAAGGCAAAGAGCACAATTTGATTGTGTCTCTTAGATTCATTATTACTGAATGTGTCATAGGAATCTACAGCCAATGATTTATGGGATAAGTTGGGAAATTTGTATCAGTCTAAGTCCCTAGTAAATAAACTATTCTTGAGAAAGAAGTTGTATAACCTGAGGATGAGATATGGAAACTCGGTGGCAGAGCATTTGAATGCCTTCAATACTGTGGTAAATCAGTTAGTATCTGTTGATATTAAAATTTCAAATTAAGATAAATGTATCAGTTTATTGTGTTCTTTACCAAACTCATAGGATAGTCTGGTTGTGGCCATAGGTAGTAATACAACTTCCTTGAAGTTTGATGAAGTGCTCTCATCCTTGTTGTTGGACGAGATGAGATAGAATAATATGGAAGGACAGAGCACAGACGTATTATTTGCAAGAGGACGTTCCCGAGAAAGAAATAGATCTAAGTTCTCAAGTGGGAGATCTAAGTCTAAGGGTAGATCTAAATCTCCCAGAAAGTTTGTAAAGGTATGTTGGAGATGTGGAAAAGAAGGGAACTACAACAAGCAGTGTAGATCCAAAGTTGATAAAAAGAAGGGATCTGAAGAATCTCCTTCTACAAAAGAAAATACCTCCAAGGAATAAGGAGGCGATGTGTACTTGGTTTCTTCAAGCACACATGCAGATCATGAGGCATGGTTGGTTGAATCTAGTGCATCCTTTCATGTGACTCCCCACAGGGAGTGGTTCTGCGAATATGAAAGGTATGATAGAGGTAATGTTTTCTTAGGTGATGATTCGACAACTAGAATCATTGGATGAGAAAAAGTCAAGTTTAGTCTCATAGATGGAAGGATTAGAACGATGCCTGGTGTTCTACGCATCCTAGGTTTGGCCAAAAATTTGATTTCTATAAGAAAAATGGATGATGCAAGGGTAAAAACAATATTTGAAAAGGAAACCTGCAGAATGGTTCGAGGAGAAATGGTGTTTTTGAAGGGAGTTCGGACAAATGAGAAGCCATTTGGTGTACCACATGTAGGATAGAAGGACACCACAAGAACGAATGTCTGACATTCATGTAGTATATGGAAGTAGAAATGCAAATCCATTACCAACGGGAGGAATATGGTGAAAAATATATAAGAATCTGGGCCATGATCCATTTCACTGCCCAATGATGCAGAAATACCAAATAGTCCCAAAGAGCTCATATTGCAACTTTTGCAAGTCAGTGGGACACGATGACAAAGATTTTCGAACTATGGATTTGATGCGAGGACATCAGATGCATATAGATTGCAGGTAGAAATGATGACTGGGAAAGCCACACCACAATTTAATCAAGTTACAGCCCCATACAACACTTCACAGCAGCAATACAATACTACGCATCAACCATATAATACCATGAAACCACAATACAACATAGCACAACCTCAGTACAATATCGCGCAGTACAATCAGGTGTCTCAATATAATGCGTCGAGAGGAGATCGAGCTAGCTACATAGGTGTCGGATGATCGAGAGGAGGCTTTGGAAGAGGTAGAGGACCATTGGTATGTCACAATTGTCAACAACCAAAACATTATGCAAGGGAATGTCCACTTCCACCAGCCATGTGTATGTATTGTTGTGCATCGGACCATGATACAGAAGAATGACTGACACTATTAGTAAATATCTGGGAAAAGAGGAATCAGAACAATCAAAATGTTCAATGGATTTTAGCTGAAGCGATGGATGAAGGACAGAACATCAACATAGTTACGCATGGAGGAGCTAAAACAGGAACCGACGCAGCTCGACAAGAGCCAGTACAACACCAGTGGATGAAAAAGAATGTCGAACCAAGGAGACAGTTTGACGTGTAGAATGAGAAGGAAACATTTAAGCAAGCCAAACAAGAATGATTGAAGCAAGAAACTGCGTCGACTTCAACTGTGCAGCAAAGCAAGGAAGCACTGAAGTATGAAATGCCTCCATTATTAGATAATACCAACGAAATGCAACCCATGGGACAAGTAAGTAGGCTTTTTGCAATCATGTTTAAAACTATTGAATGATTCATCAGCTATCAAAATATTGCAAAATGTATTAGAAAAATGTAGCATAGAGACAGAAGGGAAACTAGACCAAAAAACAGTCAATCACCTGCATACAAGGAGAAGAACAAGTAGGGAGTTCAGGCCAAATTCCAACATCGAATATTTCAACATGAGAAATATCATACTTGATCTAGGATACAAAGTCGATGTATTACCAAAGAAGACATGGCAATGTATGGGAGATCCCACATTAGGATATTCACCTGTCCAGTTGAACCTAGTAAACCAACACAGAGTCTTGCCAACAAGTAGACTGAAAGGAGTGACAGTAGACTTGGATGTAGTGAGCACTAAAGCATACTTTGAAGTAATTGAAATAGTGGACAGAACAACACCATATCCAACATTGCTTGGATTGGATTGGGTTTTTCATAACCATGCCATAATCAATTTAAAGACCCGAAAATTGACATTTGAGTCCGGGGAATATAGAGTTATTACACCATTGGATCCATCAGAAGGGGAGAGGTTTGTAGAACCTACCTGTTTAGACTTAGAGAAAATAATATATTTGTATAGAACAACTATGCGAGATGAGTATTATGTGAACCCAATTTCAAATGGGATACTCAGTTGGTGGAGTATTACTTCATGTGCGATAGACTCGGATATAGGCTTAGAAACTGTTGACAAAGGCCACACGAAGTGTCCACAAGAAGGTATGCAATAATCGACCACGCAGTAAGATGGGTAGGCACAGAGATTATGGAACCACATAGTTTCCACAGAGTGAATGATCTAGAATTATTTTTGGCACAGTACGAGGATGAAGTGATAGAAAATTAGAGACTCTTAGCACTCAATATAGCACTCAATGCCACACCTCCAAAATGGTGGGGCACACACAAGGAAACAATCAAGGATTGGTACCAATGTAAGTGATTACTGCGCATAAGGTTCGTCGCAAAACAGAAAAGCAACAAGTAGCATAAGTACGATGGACAGGGGGCACCAGAGGAACACTTGGAGAAGTGCATAGTGCTATGAAAGATCACACCCCTAGAGGAATGGACTCATTATTTTTTCCACACTTTAGAGGGCATACCAACCAACTGGGATACAGGCCAGGAGATGCGCATAGGAACTTCAAATTGGATAGTACTACAATAGAATTTTACAATCACTTTCTCATTTGAGCATGAGAACCCCAACATAGATGTAGCTCTTAAGCAAGTAAGAGGGGTGATATTCATCATGGAACCAAAAGTCGAACTCATAATAGAGGAACAACATTGAACAGACAGATAGTGAAATAACTATTGTCATGTTACCATGTATAGGAAGAAGCACTAGATGAAGACGATCTGCACGATATTCAGATCGAGGAAGCATAAGTCGAAAGAGAAGTGGAGCTTCCGCCTCTCAAATCAGAAGTAATTGTTGCACCGATCAATGTGAAGAAAGTCAACATTGGGACCGTTGAGAATCCCAAAATGGCTAGCATTGGAGACTACAGGGATGAACAAACAGTAGAAATCATAACATAGTTACTATGTGAGTACAACGACCTATTTCCCACAACATTTACAGAAATAAAGGGGGTATAGCAGGAGAACTAGGAGAAATGAAGATACCACTTAGAGCTGAAGCAAGGTCGATTAGACAATGACCATACATATTAAACCCGATATATAAGCAGAAATTCAAATCTGAGATCGACAGGATGCTTGAAGTTGGAATCATAGAACCCATGGAGGAATCAGAATGGATAAGCCCGATGGTAGTCCAGGTGAAAAAACAAAACAGGATAAGAATATGTGTTGACTTGAGGAAGTTGAATGATGGATTCATACATGACCCGTTCCCTACACCTTTCACAAATGAAATATTGGAGAACATAGGAGGACACGAATTTTACTCATTCATTGATGGATTCTCAGGTTACCACCAGATTAAGATAGCACAGGATGATAGATATAATACCACATTTTCTACAGAATCGGGATCCTACCAATACACAGTCATGCCATTTGGACTGAAGAATGCACCAACAATATTTTCTAGAGTAGTCATCGTTGCATTCAAATAATTTATCCACCAATTTCTAGAGGTTTACTTGGATGATTGGACAGTTTATAGTCTGTTGAAAGATCATGTAGAGGTCTTGTGGTTGATGTTAGAAATATGCAGGCAGTGCCAGATAACATTAAACATAAAAAATGTATATTCAAAACATTGTTTGGGATGTTATTGGGACATATAGTATGCAAACAAGGCTTACTAGTAGATCCTGTAAAGATTGCAGTAATTGTTAACTTGCCACCACCAAAGACAGTCTGTCAACTAAGAGCAACATTGGGACACACGGTGTCACATACCCACTACCTAAATCGGATTTTTTTGGTCTTCTGTCGAATCAGAAGCCCTAAACATCCATGGAGGACCAGCGTAAGTTGGCTCTTTCTCTCTCCCCTCTCCCATGTGGTCGCAGGTCATGATCACGGTATGAAATAAACGCAGTACCTATTTCATATTTCACGCCTTGGCACTACAATGATGTCGAGTCGTTTGACTTGGCAACCGCCGAACCCTGACAGGGTTCGTGGTCGGCCAATGGGGATGAATCCCTACAGGGTCAGAGAACAGCCAATGAGAAATGGCCCCGTTGTGCGGTTAAGTGGAATACAGGTGGCAGAGAGGGAAACGCAACACAGTAGTTGACATGATAGGAGGGGACCCACTTCACACCCCACACTATTCCATACCCCCCCC